>CAUYPK010033125.1:0-11838 GCA_963574355.1 Loris lydekkerianus
CTACTATGAAGCTAAATTATAGCTTTCACATGAAGGCTATAACCCAACTATAGCACAAGACCATGGGGAAAGGGCCAAGGAAGGGGAAGGGAGGGGGGAGGTTTTGGTGGAGGGAGGGTAATGGGTGGGGCCACATCTATGATGCATCTTAGAATGGGTACAGGCGATTGCATTAATGTACACAGCTATGATTTAACAATTAAAAAAAAATGGGAAATAAATAAAAAAATAAATAAAAGTTGTGTGAAGGCAAAAAACAAACAAACAACAACAACAAAAAAAAAATAACCCCACTAAAAAGCAGACAAAAGACATGAACAGAAACTTTTCAAATGAAGATATTCTAATGGCCAATAAGCGTATGAAAATGATAAACATCTGTGATCATTAGGGACATGCAGATCAAAAGCACAAGAAAGATAACCTAACTCCAAGAAGAATGGCTCATACTAAAAAGTCCCAACATATCAGGTGCTGGCATGGATGCAGAAAGAAAGGAACTCTCGTAAACTGTTGATGGGACTAGTACAATCCTATGGAAAATGGTGTGGAGAGATTTCAAAGAACTAAAAGTAAACCTATCCTTTGATTCAGCAATTCAACTGCTGAGTATATACCCAAAGGGAAAAAATGCTCATTTTACGAAAAGAATACCTGCCCTTGAATGTTTGCAGAAGCGCAATTCACGATCATGAAGACATGGAAAAAAGTACCCACCAACACATCAACGGATTAATAAAATGTGGTATATGCATACTACACAGTACTACACCGTAAAAAAAATGGCAATCTAGTATATTTTATAATGACCTGGATAGAACTGAAAAACATTTTTCTAAGTGAAACATCACAAGAATGGAGGAACAACACATGTATTTCATACCAACTTGGAACTCATCAATACTTACATGCACATACACAAATAAATCTCAATGAAAATCAAGCTGGGGGAAGGGGAGAAAATGGGATGGATAATTTCACACCTACTAGGTATAGTGCATATTATTTGGTGAAGAACATCCTTAATAATTTTGACTCAATTTGTACAAAAAACAAAGTATGTAAACAAAACACACGTTCCCCTAATATTCTGAAAATTGTTAAAAATATATATGTTAAGAAAAACACATTTTAGGCTCAGCGCCTGTGGCTCAAGCGGCTAAGGCACCAGCCACATACACCTGAGCTGGCTGGTTCGAATCCAGCCTGGGGCCCACCAAACTACAATGACGGCTGCAACCAAAAAATAGCCTGGCATTGTGGTGGGTGCCTGTAGTCCCAGCTACTTGGGAGGCAGAGGCAGGAGAATCACTTGAGCCCAGGAGCTGGAAGTTGCTGTGAGCTGTGATGCCATAGCACTCTACCAAGGGCGACAGCTTGAGGCTCTGTCTCAAAAAAAAAGAAAAAAGAAAAATACATTTTAAAGAGTGAGTTGTTAAATACATTATTTACGGAGTCTATGTGCCTGGAAAGGATTAATTTACTGGTGAGATTTACCTACAGGGCAATCGGACTTTGAAAGGGAATATTAGTTTCTGTTGATCTGTTGATCTTTTTGCCTTAGGCTGGTCATCCCTACAAGAGAATCTCAAATATTACCTGAGGTATATACCTAGTTGCTAACATCTGAGGAAAAAGGAGGAGGGCTGTGAAGCTTTCACTTAATGCTATTTCCAACCTCCTGCCACATCCCATTCTGCACTGTTCTTGTTTTTTCTCAGTGAGTGGATTCTCTTCATCACATTTTATTCTCTTGCTTCAGATGGGAGGTAAAGAAGGAAGTAATCAGTTGGCCATATGGAGTGTGAGGATACCTGAAAACATAAGAACCCCACATGTAAACTTTTAAGTGATGTTCTTGTTTTCAGCCCCGTGAACCACTAACAACTTCTTTGTCACCAGTTGCCTCTGAAGTCTGAAGACTTGTAGGGCTTCACAGGTCAAATTCTCACCCAAAAGTCCCTTCTCTGCAAGCTCTTAGCTTTTTCTATTCCAATTCTTCAATAGATGCTCAGATAGAAACTTTTCACTGTCACATCAGCAATCCATCTCCCCCCAAAGTGTTGAAATCTACAGTCCAATATATGACTCTAGTCATATTACCTATCTGTGACCTTACTAGTCATATTCATAAGTTTTATTCTATTATTAATGTTTATATGGGCTTTTGGAGAGAACTATGATATAAATATTCTATTTTTCTTCAAAAACTCTATGTAGATTGAAACAAAACAAAAGTCTGTTCAGGAAGAGTTTTCTTTCTTAGTACTTAATGGCAGATAAGAGACATAATGCTTGCCCTGTGTCTTCAACTTTTTATTACTATGAGAAATGATTAAATATGACTGAGGAAAAATTTTTTTCTGTTCAAATCCCAAACCTAAAGCCCATTGAAAAATTTAAATGTTGAGCAAAATGTTAAAAAAATAAAGAAGCTTCCACATCTCAACCCACAAACTCTTAAACCCACATTTAAAACTCTGTGATTCACCTCAATAAAGACACCAACATATCTGATGCAGATTCATAGGGTACTCTAGATCTCAAACCCTGACCATCACTTAGCCTAGCCTGACTAACATAGCAGTAGACATATTGATGCCATCATAACAACAGAAGACACGTGGCAGTGGACAGGCAGCTGGCTGGGAGTGGTGAGGAAACTGAGATCAGAGGCTAGAAATGGAAGCCCATGTTACAGTAGAAAATATTTCATAATAACCTATAACATCTTTATAGGTAGGCCATAAGGATACTGAACTTAAAGTAATTGGGTGCATTTGATAAGGAATTAAAAGAAAACAGGAACTAGTTAAAATAATTGGCTAGTTTGGAAGTAAAATTGAAAGTGAATAAATAGAGTTCAGAAATTTAGGACAATGTAAAATTAGCATAGCTGATTGCTTTTAGATTCAAAATGTAAAAGATAAAATTAAGAAAGTCTTAAAACCAATTAAAGTTTAATCTGTTGGAATAAACCAAATAAAGGACATGGCCTTGACATCTAGTATAAAATATATAAATGAATTAAGATATCTGAAAGCAAATATAAGAATAAGGACATAGCATTTCCAGAATGCCAGGGACATATGAAGACAAAAAAGAAAAAAGAAACACAATTACCTGAAAACAGTGTTATCAAAATAATAATAATAAATAAATAATACTAATCTACAGCACATAAAATTTGTTAAAATGAAAATAGGAGATTTCTTTCATTTTAAGAGAATTATATTGACAACTAAATCAGGCTGTATTTAAGACGGTTGTAACTAAGTCTGGGACACCTATTTGCCATGAGCAGAATGCTGGCTGAGAAAACTGTGCACACAGCATGAAGGGTGTGCTTTCTGATGCCCACTACAGAGACAGCCAAGGAGGAAAAAGGTACGGGAGAACCACACACAGTGGAGGCAGGGACCTCACAGAGCAACAGACAAGACAACTCTTCCCAAAAGAAAAAATCAGTGCCTAAACAAGAAACATTCCCTACCCAGGATTGGGCCTTCATGGTGTCATCCAGGCTAGCACCTACAGGCTTTCTTTTATGTTTTAAATAAGCTCCTATGAAAATGAATCAGAAAACAGATCTTACAGAAACGCTCTACAATCGACAATTCTCTTCTTAGCTCTGTTATATATAACATTTCTATAAGCTTTGGGTGATGCTTCCTTTGAACCTCAGAGTGATTTAATACAGTGATTGCAAGTGGAACTATTTTCTGGATGACGGGTTCCATCAGTGATTCCTTCTGTGATGGGGAGCCTATCATACTGAGCCGGGACCAAGTTAATCTTTGAATACAGAGCTGATGACAATGAAAGTCACCCAGGCAAGTTAGTAGTTTGAAACTCACTAATCAAAACATTATTTAGATATTTGTTTAGCATTTGTGTGAAGGTGTTATGAAGAATTCAGTTTATATTAACAAAAAGTATGTCCCTTTTTATTTTTTATCAAAAATAAACATTTTATATGTATTAAGTACAAAACAATATTCTAACAATTTTATATATCTTTTAAATACAAAAGGAAAGTGTATTTGTCTTTCATTTCATTTTTCTTCCACTATTTGTATTTGATAGTGTTATTTATTCACACTCAGAATACAATTAACTTACATGAATATAATTCTAAAAATCATGTTCGAATTGTTTGAAAGTTTCTTTCTGCTTTCATACTAAAATGTACAATTTTAGTATGAAAATCTTGTTCTTCCTTCCTTTATGATTTTTCTTAGTGATTTTCAAAACCAGGCATCATTTTGGGAACCAAGGGAAAAATCTTAAAGTGTATAAATTAACATAGATAAGTTTTTCCCTAGACCAGGCATGGTGGCTCACACCTGTACTCCTAGCACTTTGGGAGGCTGAGGCAGGAGAATCATTTGAGCTCAGGAGATTTAGACCAAGATTTTGAGCAAGAATAAGACCCTGTCTCTACTAAAAATAGAAAAATTTGCAAAGCTCATTGACATGTGCCTATAATCCTAACTACTCAAGAAGCTGAGGCAAGTGGACTGCTTGAGCCCAGGAGTTCAAAGTTGTGAGCTATGATGAGACTATTGCACTTTAGCAGGGTGACAGGGCAAGACTCTGCTTCAAAAAAACAAAATTGCCCCCAGAAATGTCACTGCAGCAGGCAGAACATGTGGTTTTAGGACGTTAGTAAATCCCGAGTATTAAATTCAGGTGTTAGTCAAAACGCTTGTTAAAATGGTGATGTGTCCCAAGTATTGAATTCAGTTAAATGATGTGATGCCAATGTATGACTCCTCTCAGAAACCAGCTCTTGCTAACCAATATTATTTTTAATTTTTAAGCTCACACTCTAGTATTCTATTAACTTCAGGAGAACTATATTCAGATTATATTTTCCTAATTGCTTGAGAATTCCACATGGAAATCTAAGCTGATAATTGTGGTTTTTGTGCTCTTGTGGAATACTCACCTCAAAATTGCTGTTCTGGCTGTCTTCAACTCCTGGCTCCCAGTATGCTCATCAAGCAAAGCTCATATGTAGAAGTTCTCAGAAGTTTTCTATGTTTAATTCATTTGGTAACTTATTTAGACACCTCATGTACTGACAGATGCCTGAAGAAGATAGCCTCAGTTAAGAGCAAACAAGGCAGAGGTGGCTCCCACACTTGGTACTAAGTGCGTAAGTGCATTTAGCAGCCTTTAGGGAAGGAAAGTGACAGGAAAAAATGATACCCATTTTAAAAGATTTCATTTGCTTTAATGGCCTCACAAAACTGTCTTGAATGTTGAAGTAATTTGTGTATAGGAAAGTGCCTTTCCAAGTAGATGTGCTAGATTATCATTAACATCGATAACGATAATTTCAAATGACTGTCCTCCCCATTTGCTTTCTGTCAGTAGGAATGAAAATACCTTGGAAAAGTATCAGATGTCACATGAAAATCAGTATCTTCTTTACTTGGACTTTTTCTAACCTCTTTCCTTTTCTCTTATTCTTCAACCCTAAGACACTATATAGGAAAGTAAATCGAAAAGCAAAATTATTACTTATTCTGTACCCAAATGGCATAAATATTTCTAAGTAATTTTCCTTTGTAAATAAAACAATTGACAATTTGTCACATAACTTTAAAAGCTGCCATTTCCGAAAGAAAGGAGGTTCTTGCTGGTTTGGTAACTAGAAGATGCATTTGGTTCTTAGTTAAAATGTTACACTTTATACTTCCCTAGGGCTTCTCATAGTGGCCCAGGAGTGCTTGATACTTGGAAAGTTAATATAAAAATCATTAAATTCAACTAAATTTTCTCAGCTATGTATCCTCAGAAGTTTAAATCAAATTCAGTAATCTTTATGAGGCACAATCAGTTAAAACATGATACAGAACATGCTGCTGGATGATTTGCAAAATTTTATAACTATCCATGACCCCCAGTGCATAGAAAGATGGCATAAGACTACATATTTCTAATGAATAAGCTTAACAAAGCAAAGTAAAAGATTCTGATACAGAAATTTTTGCAAAGGAGTAAAGCAAATTTGAAGGTGAGAAAATATTACCCAAAGTGTTCTATTGTGGCCAGTTGCCTGAAATCCTAGTACTCCAGGAGGCTGAGGCGGGTGGATTGCTCAATCTCAGGAGTTCGAGACCAACCTGAGCAAGTGTGAGACCCTGTCTCTAAAAATACCCAAGCATGTGGCAGGTGCCTGAACTCCCAGCTACTTGGGAGGCTGAGGTAAGAGAATCACTTGAGCCCAAGAGTTTGAGGTTATTGTGAGCTATCATGCCACAGCACTCTACAAAGGGTGTCAAAGTGAGACACTGTCTCAAAATAAATAAAATAAAATAACCAAAGTGTTCTATTGTGTTGAGTATGCTCATAATTAGTTTAGGCAGAAAGGATATAAGAAAGCATAGGGGCACATTGGAATGAACTGGGGGAAGAAGGAAAAATCATTACTGTGCATGTGAGTTCATTGTCAAATATAAAAAGTTCAGCAGAAGGTGAGAAATCATGCCTGTAGTTGATTTCTCATCTTCAGTGACATGTTTTTTCCTTTCCATGAGAAATTGAAGATGAGAAATCATGCCTATACCCTATACAAGGGTATAAATGAATGGCAGAGAGTGGCACTGTGTCTAACATTTCTACACGCCAAGGCATGGATCATGTAACACTGAAAATAATGTGGGGAATCACATTCTTGTGCATTGTTAAGTACTTTACACAGACTTCATCTTGATATTCTTTACAATGATATCATTTACTATTTTCTCCAATTATGAATAATATGACCTTTAATGAAACTTAAAGTACAGAAAGGAATTAAAAGGTACTTATAATCATTCTACTTTAGATTACTGTAAACCACATAGGTCTTACAGAATTTAGGCCATAAAATACAGCCTTTGATATTCTGGGATTTTTTTTTTTTTCTTTTCCCCTACTTGCCATAATCTTTGTCCTATTCCTAGCTATTCTTTGAAAAACTAATATATAATGACTCATCTGTGGTGGATTGCCTTATAAATCACTAGGGATTTGATATCAGAATTTCTTTCAACCCTATATTAAATATACATATTCATTTTTAAATACTTTTTATTCAAAATGCACTACATAAGTCAAAATAGCAGAGATAATGCTAGCTTATCCTAACATTTTCCTCTATAGATATTTAAGATAAGCAAAAGGATAAATCTTGATTGATTACGTGACTAAGTGATTTTTTTATCCAAGTGGATACAAGCCTGTCTTGGTGGTTAATGATGATAATTTAAAAGAAATTGATGCAGAATATCTTAATATTTATTGGCATGGAATCCACAATTTTCTCTGTCTAGTAGGTCACACCAATTGTCTTCTAAATGTGAAATATTTATTCATATACTCAATTATAATTGAGTATTTCAGGATGTTGGATGTTATTATATACAGTTATATAAAGCAATAATGTTAATATGGTAGTTTTTTGTGGTACTTCAGTCATCAAGAAACTATAAGAGCCAAGTTATATTAGCATCTTATTACTGTCTGAGCTTATTATTATGCCATCTAATGTGGAAAACCAATAAGCTAAGCTAGGCTTCATTTCCTAAAGTAGGCCAGTTAAAATGATAAAGGACTGCAGACTTCCATCGTAAAAAATTTTCTACATAGAAATTCTTTAATTATGTTGACTCAAAATATAGTTATATTTTGATACAGGTAAATCAATGTATATTATATATATATATACATATATATAATTATATATAAATTTATATTCTTAGTAACATGATAGGAAATGTGTTTCTAAGGTTTGGTATGCTATTGATAGAGGACATAGTAATATTTTTAGATATGAAAGAAAAGTATGCAAGCTAATCCTTCCTTACACAGAGAATAAACTAAAGTCCACAGAGGGTGTTAACAGCCTAATATACAGTATTAGCCACATTTAGAGGTTAGAATAGCATTCAACTCTTTTTATTCTTAGTTGAATACATTTTGTTCTAAATTACATAGCCTCCTAGTACAATTTTATGGACAAAGTTGGCTAATTTTCTGAGTCTTATTTTTCCAATGAAATAAGAAAAAACAAGAAACAAAACAAAACAAAACTACTGCTGGAATATTGCCCAAAAAGTTGCTTTTACAATAGAACACAAAAAGATAAAATAAAACGTAATTTTGTCTAGCAACATTCATTCAATTAAGACATTATTTCACTTTTAGAACCCTGGCACGTTTGTCTTATAATAAACATCTTCCCTTTCATTTTCTTCCTTTTAAGCACATTTTGTAGTAAAGATAGGGCATTGAGGGTGAATAAAGGTAAGATCAACCTAGCAAGAGTTTTGCAGAGTCAAGCAGACCAAACTTGGTTCAATTTATGAGCCAAGAAATATGTTTCTTAGTCAGCTTGATCTAGGTCTATACTGATCACTTCTTGGCCTTTTGGCTAAGATCACATGTAGACCTGTACTGAAGCTATTCCAACTAATTTATTTGATAGAGCTGACTGAAAGATTTCTTGTTGATTTTCCTGAGTCACAAAATTGAATTCTCCAAATGAAAGTGTAACATGTTATCCCAACAAAATTGTTGCCAACCTTTGTTTTTTTGCTACAAGTTAAACATGTAAAACCTCACTCCATTTGGTGTTTCCCTCCCTCCCTTTGTCAGTGCCCGGTACATGCCAATGACATTCATTTTTAGACATAGTCACTGAACAGAAGAATTATGATACTGCATTGCAAAAGGGCTAAGGCCTGCTTCTTTTTTTCCTGACTATTCTGGTGTGCATAGCAGCCACTTGCTGATGGAAATTGAGGAACATACCCACAAAGAACAGAAGATGGAGCTCTTCACTAACGAGATCTCAAGGTGCTTTCTGGCTTTCCGGATTAAACTCATTCATTTTATCCTACCGAAGTCAGACCGAAAAATCTGGGTCAATTTCTCCTGTTTATCATTTATTTATGTTAGGAAGTATCCGATTTGAGAAATCATGTGTGTCTAGTACTTCCCATCGTTACTTCAAAACAAGGGGAATTTGAAGCAGAATCTCTGTGTTCTTTGTGAGATTCAAGGAAACACTGGGACTTCTGCACAAAGAAACAAATCTCAAACAGCAGGGCAGGCTGCATACAATGCCTGTCTGGAGAGGATAGAGCTACATGTGCGCGCGCGCGCGCGCGTGTGTGTGTGTGTGTGTGTGTGTGTGTGTGTGTTCCTCTTTGACACGGATAGTTGACAGTTAACAGTCAACTGCAATTGCAGCAGCTTTAAAGGCTCTTCTTTGAACCAATTTGCTTCACCCAAAGCCCTGCTACATAACGATATTGAAACTATTCTGGGACCCTTTAATTTACTGACTTTTGATGATGACCAAAAGTATTTAAAATTCCCGTTTTGTTTTCCAAATTTACTCCAGATTTTCTTTTTTCTTTAACCTCTTTTTTGTTTTTTAATCTATTCTAATGGCAGGAAATAATTCGGGAAGTAAAAACCTTTCACAATTCAAGGGAAGAAAGTAAAAGATCAGAATTTTAGACATTACTCTTTGTGGAAAAATACTAAGGAGATAATTTTTCTGCACTTCTGAATGAGTGAACTTGCTGGACTTTTCTTCTGCAGTGGGCACATTAGGAATTCGCTTAATTATTCCTCTATGTGTTAAAGTATAATTCTCTTTATGAAAACCTTCCATGACACCTTAACTAAAGCCACTACAGTTCAAGGAGAATACTCGAGAGGTCCCGGTTGAATACAGTCCTCTGCATAAGGAGCATTAAACATGGGTTTGATTAACGTAGCCTCTTTGTTTCACTCTCAATGAACCACTCACTGAAGAAGGAATAGCAACAAAAACCAAGTTGGTAACAAATGAGGGAGAGGGAGGCAAGTTATATCCACAACATCTTGTTTCAGCTTTTGCCAATTCTAGTGTATCACATGTGGAGAGGTTATCGTGCTTCTAGCCATGCAGCCATCGACAGTGCTCACATGGACCACAGGTTGGTGAACCCATAAGCAGTCTTCTCTTTGCAGCCTCTGAGGGGCAGTGCTCTCTTTCCTTTTATTACAGATTTGAGAAGCACTCAAGAGGGTTTTCTTTATGTCCTGTCGAAACAATAACACTAGGAGGAAAATGGCTTGATAGTTATGTGTTCATAATCACTAAAAGGCAATAAGGCAGGACTGTTCCCATTAATGAAGGCACATTCCAGGGAACCTACCGTGCCAGATGGGTTAGCATATATTTTCATAAAAGTATTTAGGAAATCGTCTCATCCTATTGCATAATACAAAAGTCTGAGGCTGAAATCTTACTGTAGAACAGTGGCGACGAACATACAGACAGGATACATGTCTGTGCAAAGTGTGAAGGCACAGAGCAGAGTGGCAAGGAGGAAGTGTTAATGTTCTGTGTCAGCACTGTCAGGGAGGACTTTGAAAAATGCAAGTTTAACCTGAATGTTGAAGGATGGATGGAAGACCCTTGGATCAACATGAGTGAATTAAGATGCTATAGGCAGATGAGAGTAGGGGGTATACTCCTGGCAGAGGAAAGCTCAGAGGCATGGAAGAAGGAATGAAGAGGAGTTTGGAATTAGCATAGTGTGGAATAGTGTCAGGAGAATGGAAGGCAATGCTTTTGGAGTGCCTGTTTTGACCATCTGCTTCTTGCCCCAATCCTGTAAATAGTAGGGACCTGATGCATGGTTGACTTACTCCCAACTTTTCCTACAGTATGAAAAGGAAAGATTATACTAGTGTCTTGGTGCCTCTTTGGGTCTCTAAGACTCTTAGAATGGTGAGGATAACATTTGGGTTGAGTTATAAAGAGGAACTTGAGGCTGTTGGTGCACATATTTTAAGAAAAATGTTTCATATGTTTTCTAATTATGGTGAATTTGTTATGTAGAGTTCTGTGAATGATACAACACATTTATAACATGCCAAATTCAGAATTCCTTACATAGAATAATGTGATATTTAGAAATGGATAAAGCAGAGGCACTCATTGTTAACATGTATAACATCTTGTGTACCTACAAATGAGACTATCAATAACCATTCATATGTGATGCCCTGTCAGGCCTGTGATAGGAAACTCCTTTAGTAGAGATTTAACAATAACCATTCATATGTGATGCCCTGTCAGGCCTGGTGATAGGAAACTTCTTTAGTAGAGAATTAGCCTGTTATGTTTAAGTTGATGGCATTAGTTAGAACTATTAGACAGAAAGAATAAAATTAAGATTATTTTTGGTTGCAATCATATAATGTAAATGAAAAAAATAGAATAAGAAGAAGCTGTAAACCTAGACAGAAGCTTCAGAAGGGCTTTAGTGAAGTAGCTTTTAACATGATGCTTTTGAAATACATTAAGATATGAGGTATTTTCTGTTTAACTTCTAGGAAAAACAATCCCTAGATTGTGTGGCTCATATAGAACATAATAGTAGAAGTATTATAAATAAGTAATTTTTCTGAAAATATAATATATTTATTTTTTATATTAAGATGGGTCGGGCCACATCTATAGTGCATATTTTTATCTATAATAAAAAAAAAATACCTATTAAGCTTGGAGTAAATAAAGCATTACTGTTTTAAACATTGAAAAAAAAAAAAAAAAAGATAACTATAATTACTTCCTTTTAAAAGGACTGCCAAAATCACTTACAATTAATCACAATGTGCCCCGGCCCGCGGGACTAGTTCAGCAGGGACCTAGGATATGGAGCTGAAAGAGTGAAGGAACAAGAGACACGAAGAACGAGGAGCAAGACAGGATTCTGATCAAACTCCCCAAACTTTATTTTTCAACAGCCATATAAATACAGGCAGAGGGGAATAGGCCTG
>CAUYPK010033131.1:0-45517 GCA_963574355.1 Loris lydekkerianus
AAATGTCTTAACACAATAACTAAGAAAATGCCAGGAAGGCTATGTTAACCAGTGTGATGAAAATGTGTCAAACTGTTTATAAAACCAGTGTATGGTGCCCCATGATTGCATTAATGTACACAGCTATGATTTAATAAAAAAGAAAAGAAAAGAAAAAAAAAAAGAAAGATGGAAGACGAAAGTTAGAGAAGAAAACACCAGGGTTATTTGATGACTTTACTTTTTCATATATTGATTTGTTTATTTATGTATTAACATATATATTAATTTTCTCTATTCCATCAATATTCATTGGATCCTTGGTATTCCTCAGTCAGTGTGCTGCATATTGATGGTACAAAGATATAAATTATGGTCATAGGCACATGAAGATCCTGTGAAACATGATTATTTAGTATTTTTGGAATACAGACAGGAAGGGAGACTGCCACATGAATGATGTCTATTTCATTAAATTAATGTAATAACATCAAATTTAAGCATTGCAGATGTTCATCAGGCAAATCTTACAGCAAGTGGTTATACCCTACGCTGCCAGGAGCTCTTAGAAGAGAAGATTTTATCCCTACTCAAGGTGTGGAACTATTAGAAATGGCATATGTGTTTGTTCAAACTTATTTTTGAGATGCTGTCATAAAACTACTTCATTATTCACCTCTCTAACTGAGGATCAGGCTGGAAAACAAGATGTGAGATTGTAATCAGTAACTGATAGGATAAGATAAGGGAATACTTTCTGATCTTTAACAAAGTGTGGTATCTTTAAAATCCAACTGCTATAATTTAGAATATCAAAAGTGTCTTTAAGGAGGAACTACCTAGAAGAAGCCACACAAGCCTCCCAAAGAAAAGCAAAAAATGAAAAGGAATTTCAGCATTAGAAGTATTTGTGATCACACACACATGGTAGTTCTCCCTAACCTTTAGGATTAGGGTTAGGGTTAGGAATATGTTGGAATATGTTCCAAGGCCCCTTGTTCCAAGATCCCTGAAGCCAGGATAGCACTGAGCCCTACCTGGATTATGTTTCTTCTCATCTGTACATAGCTATGTTAAAGTTTAAGCTATAAATTAGTTAGAGTAAGATATTAACGGCAATAACTAACAACAAAAGGGAACAATTATAACATGTAGAATCACTACTCTTGTGCTTTGGAACTATTATGAAGTAAAATAAGGGTAACTTGAATATAAACATTACGATTTCACAACAGTAGATCTGGTAACTAAGAAGGCTGCGACGTGACTAAGGGTCAGATAGAGTCTGCAGTGTAGGTATGTTGGACAAAGGGACTATTCACATTCTGGCAGAAACAGTGCAAGATTTTCTCATGCTACTCAGAATGGCAAGCAGTTTAGAGCTTACAAAGTGTCTATTTCTGTAATTTTCCATGCAATACTTTTGGGCTATGGTCGACCACAGACAGATGAAACTGAAAAGTAAAGCTGCAGGTAACAGGGCACTCCTGCGTGTGTGTGTATGTCTGTGTGCCCACGTGAGAAGGAAAAGAGATCAAGGTAGGGACACATGAGAAGAACAGCGATTGAGTGACAAAGAAAGGAGGTGCACGTGAGCTAGAGGAGATTTATTTCATGTGAGAATCCACATTAATACCTTTCCCCTTACTGTTATCCTGAGGATTATTCCCCATTAAGTGCATGCCTTCCTCCTGGAATAGTGGGTGCACTGGGCCAATTTTCTGAAATATTATAAAAATAACACTATTTTTCCCATAGTTACGATACTATAAAAAAGTATTGAACTGGTCAAAGGAAGAAAAGGAACAAATACACTGGTTAACGAACACGCACACCCTTCAAGTTTGAAAGCAAATTTCCATCACCCGGTGACATCTTCCCCAACTCTTCCAAGCACAGTAAGAGGGTACTTCTTTTTTATTTGTTTTTCTTTTGATAGGTTTCCGATAACTCCTCCCATGTTAGTCAGGAGTTCCTCCTACAGAATATGCTTTCCAGGGAGCACACTGAAGTGGAGGAGGAATAAGGGGGCGGTGGTGACACCTGCCCAGGAGGGAGGCATCAGTGTCAGGAGAAGCCCTTAAATAGCTGGGGCGGAAGAGAACGCCCACCATCTGAGAAGGTGTCACATTCCTGACCAATCTGAAATAGAAAACCCCTAGACGCCTTCCATGAGGAATGTTCACAAAAACTGAAATAAATTGAAGATATAACTCATGTTTCCTAGAGAACTCTGGAGTTAATTCCCACCCTTGCACCCCCAAATATTTCCAGTGAGGTCTTTGGCTTTACCAGTACTGGAGATTTTCAGATGCAGCTACTTTTTGTCTCCCCAGAAGAGACTGACCAGGCAATGATTTCTTTCTTCAGGGACAGACAAAAGACTGAGTAACAATGTGAGTTCTAGCTGTGTGCCTAACTACTGAGGATGCTCAGTCCCGCATGTCTGAAACGAGGGTGATATCTGTCCCAGGCCTACTTCACAGTGCTGTCAGGACATGAGTAAGAGGTCATAGTAAAATCTGTCTGACACATTTAGAAAGGAACAGGATTATGACTATGTGACATCTTGGTTTTACTCAAAAGATGCCCTGATGAAAATAAAGCTGCCCTGGCCCTTTCCAAAAATAGCAGCACAGTGACAGAATTGCTTCTGTGAGGCTATAAAAATGTGAACAAACATCCTCTATATCTGAAGAAGGAGAAATTGGCAGGTGCGAACGTAAAAGCCACTCGGGCAATTACACACAGCTGTCTGTACCCCACCATGGCCTGCAGGGTACAGGTCAGGAGACACAATACAACAAGGAAATCACACTTGCAATAGCAACAATAGATCTGGTCAGAAGAAAATGTGTGCCTACCAGAGAGAAAGCGCCGGAGAGCAATGGTTTTAATAACAGTGAGCACTGTGCTATGGAGAAAAGCAACTGCAGTTAAAATTTTCTTTCACGCCCTGCTCTTTGTTGCCTGGAAATTACTGACTCATAGTTTCATTTCTGCACTTTGGAGCTCTGGATGCACTTACAGGAGCACATTCTAAAATTCATGAGCATTTTGAATTCATTGCAATTGAGATACCATAGCTGTCCCTCTAAATTAACTGCCGTGGAGTAGGTTTCAAAATCAAAAGAATTTTCTAACATCCATGTGGATATGAAGTTTTCTACTAGAAAGGTAAATTCTCTTAATGCAAGTAATCGACTAAAAAAGTAAAACTGCAAGATTCCTTTTTATCATATCCCATAGCCTCTAGCAGTTTAGAAATTAGTAAAATGTGTATCTTCTAGTAGAAACGTTCCCAGGACAGAAAAGCAGTGATTTCGAGAATGCTGTAACAATGAAAGGGGGAAAATCTAAGTGGATTGGGAGGATTTTAATTTTTTTAATTATTTGTTTCTACATCTCACTATTTCTAAATATAGACCTACAGAAACAAGCCTTGCTGTTAGATGGATGTTAAATATGAGAACATCCCACACACACTGTGGGCAGCCACGGGGATGTATGAATACTGCTCAGGCTAATGAGTTAGACTGGACTGGCTTCTGGCCATGTGGACTTCAGAATAAAATTCTTCCTTACATAGATAAAAATGAGTCCCCTCCCCCCAAAAAAAGGCAGAGAGAGAGAGAGAGAGATATCAATTGATCTTGGTGGTTACCCTTTTTTGTTCTGATTATTGCTAGTTTATGTTTCCAATACAATAATACATAATAATTTTCAAATATCTAGTTTCACTATTAACCTAAGGATGGAATCAAAGTCCACTCTTTGCCTCCTCAGGTAATTTATAACGAAATCTCAGAACCCTGGAGATCTGTACACTAAAATTCCCTGCTTAGGAAATACAGAGGGAAAAACATCATTCTGAATTGATGACAATCTAAACCACAGAATTCTTTAAGACAATAGTTGTGTTAATTTCATCTAACTTGACATAACGTTAATGGCTCTAAGAAAAATATATAGTTTGTGTGGGACACTGCTCTATTTTGTTATCTCAGAATGGATGTAGGGCAAAACCACCTATAATTAGAGGGACAGAACCCATGAGGAGTTTAAAATTGGTCTGGCATCAAATGTCACCGCTAGGATCTTGCAAGTTTTATGAAAAGGATGAATCACACAGTCAGGCGGTTTATGAAACTGTACGCTGCCACCGTGCTTTGAAAGCTCTTGGAAAAAAAACCATGTGATTCCCTAAGCAAGCTAAATATCCACCCATGTTCATATTACTAATTTCTTTAGCAAGCCCTTCTCTCTCCTCTGCTGTTATTTCCTCAAACGGGTCAAATTTGAACCAGGGGTATGTTAATTTGGATTCTGATTCAGACAAATATGGATACAAATCATATAGTCAACATTTAATTTTCCCTTTTTCTTAGATACGTTATCTTAAATGGAAACTTTTTGAAAAGTAATAGAGCACTTGTATGTTTACTGATAACCTAAGAACATGAGAGAAATTGCATCATAATGTGTATCATTTCCATTAACTTTTTGTAAATTAAAATATCTCTACCTGAAGAAATTATCTTCTTTCCTAACTACCATGTTTCATGTAATTTTCATAGGTTTATAATATTTTACAGTTCTTTTTTTTTTTTTTTTGGCTGGGGCTGGGTTTGAACCCACCATCTCTGGTATAGGGGACCAGGGCCCTACTCCTTGAGCCCCAGGCACCACCTGGTTTAAACTATTTTATTAACAGGAGGCAACCTTATACCAATATGAGGATGCCAGTAATATCAGTTCTATTGATTTTTTGAGAGAAATAAATGTATAAATTAAAAAAACAAAAACAACTGACACATAATGTCTTTTATTCATGGCAGCTCATTCTGGGGAATCTTTTACTTAAACCCTATTGGTAAAGATACCAACATCATCCTAATAAGAGGCACTAAATCAAACTCCATCAATTATTAAAATATCACGTATTTGTGCCTCCCATGTAAATCAGCTTCCATTTCAGTTTCCACTACCATAACAATTTTAAGGTACATGTATTGATTTAATCTAAGTACATTTAAATATTTTCAATTCATATTTTAGGACTTTTGTCTATCAAATGAACAATGACAAAAAATGTTAACAAGGAATGTGTCTTATGGTGAGTTGAGAACTTTCTAGTATGCTACTGTTTGACTCAGTAATCATTGTTTTGGAAATATATTTAATACCATAGTAATTATCAGAGAAGAGGAAAAGGCAAAAAAAAAATGTTCAACACAGTATTATTTATAATCAGAAAAATTCAAAAAATACTAAGAAGGCTAGGGAAAAAAATTTTAAGGGACAGAGTAAAAATTGTATATACTCCTGAGGTAGGGTTTACAAGAAAACCACAATGCAGAAAAAGAAAAATAAACTGAACTCATTTAGTAATGTAAAATGCTTCTCAAAAAGTAGAAATTCCTATATATTACAAAATCAACAGTATACTTCTGAGGGGTAGGAGTATATTAATTTCATTTGTATACTTTTTTTGTACACAAATTACTTTCATCATCTATACACTACTTGTATAATCAGAAAAAGTTATTTAAAAAGACTGAAGCTTTATCTTTTACATTTTTTCTTTTTAAGACAAAGTCTCACTCTGTCACCTGAGGTTGAGTGCTGTAGCATCATAGCTCACAGCAACCTCAAACTCTTGGGCTCAAGTGATCCTCCTGCCTCAGCCTCTCAAGTAGCTGTGACTACAGGCACCCGCCATAATGCCAGGCTAATTTTTTTCTACTTTCACTAGAGACACAGTCTCAGTCTTGCTCAGGCTTGTCTCAAACTCCTGAACTCAGGAGATCCACTGGCTTTGGCCTCACTGAGTGCTAGGATTACAGGCATGAGCCACTGCACCCTCCCTCTTTTAAAAAATGGGGTTTAAAATGTTTGTATTTTATGAGGTTTCCATGTAAAAATTACAATATAGTTGACATAATTCTTAAATAACACACAAACTAATTCTCCAAATTCCCTACTAATAATAACACTGCAATTACTACATTATTTTCTTAATATTATGCACTAATTTTTGCCCATTTAAATATCAGTATTGAACATGTTGCTTACTTTACCACAATATTTCCAAAACACCGAACCTTCAGTTTTTGCATGTTGTCATCCAAAATCATAACTATAGAATAAAATATAAATAAGTAAATATTCAAATAAAGATACATAACCATAAGCTTATACAGTTTTTCATGTTTTCTATCTCAACTCCAAAAACTCTAGTCAGTGGTTCTCAACCTTCCTAATTGCTGCATTGTTACAACGGAAGAAAGGGATCACAGCCCACAGGTTGAGAACCGGATTGAGAATCTAGCTTAAAAAGGTAATATTTTAATTGCTATGAGATTATGAACCTAAAAAAAGCTAAAATAACTTTCAAAAAATATGAACCACAAAATTATTTACCATAAAAAAGCTAAAATAACTTACAAAAAAATAAAGATAACATGCATTTGATTACTAATATTATCATAAATGTTCCTTAAGAATCTCCCCTAAGACATTATATTTCAAACATGCTTGTAACTTCATAATTTATGTTTATGCTGATTAGATATATCCTTTAATTCTCTGAGAAACTTGTTTAGCCTTTCAAAAATTGAAGAAGGCAAAGTTTAAAAATATATATCAGAAATACAATCAATAAAACGTATTGACTGAAAACCATGTAAAAGCTCTTATGCTGATTTAAAGCTTAATACTACGTATTCACTTAGGAACTTTAAATTAGGTCAATTTACTCTTCCAATATTATGCCAGTACTTTCTGTGCTATCCTTGTAAAATCCTGAATCGGAAGATCAAAGCTTGTATCCACATTTCAGTAACCATTAGGGCAAACGAAATATGAAGATGAGTTATCATCTTCTAGGCTTTAATAGTTTTTTCTGTGGCTTCATTCACCCAGATAAATCAAATTTCAGCAGCTGGGAGCTAGAAGGACATTGTCCCCCCCCCCCCCAAAAAAAAAAAATTGTTCGTTCCCTTCTTTGTGTTCCTGGAGAACTTTGTTCTAAAACCATTTTCACAGAAGGATCAGAGGTGTAAATATCTGTATGTCACTAGTTGGGAGTTTACTAAGAGAAGAGGCCAGGCCTAATTATTCTGTGTTTCCCCAAATCCTAGTACAGGGGCCAAATTACTGCATGCCCCCAGGCGCAGTCTGTTACCCCTTCAGTTTACCACACTACCTTTAAAATGGGAGCTATATCTTTCCCATAGTATCTATACAAGAATACTTCAGTTAAGTATATAAAATGATAAGCTTGAAAATGTACTTAATGAATGTGAAACTGTTATACTGGATATTTTTTATACCAACAGAATTTTTTTCTTCTCCCCAAAGAATCTTGATTTTGCATTGTAATATTAAGTGGTATGTTTTTAATCTTGAATTAACAGCAAAACATGAAGAGCATCAGTCAAAAAGTCACTCTTCTTGGTTATAAATGTTTAACCTGTGCTGTCTGCAGCCGGTGGCCTTCTGACAATGAGACACTTCTGTATTAAAGCTCCATGAGAACTCAAAGCTTAACTTTTTTTTATAACTAGATATAGGAACAGTATGGAAAAACTAAAAGGGAGACGTGTTTAACATCTCCCACAAGCAGTCTCGACACAAAAGCAATTTTTTTCTGATAAAGGGACCAGGGATGGCCGAACTGTTCAAATGGAGGATTTCACTAAATCTAGGTTTGCTTTCCCACGGCTGGAGGTATCACTGACTTCACAGAGTATCTCTTTCTGCCTTGAATAAAGAATCTAAAGTGTCTTTTATTAATATATCTGCTAGTATAAACCAAATGATCCATGTTTTCTTAACTAGTTGTTATGCTAGAAGGAAAATATAATATTTTTATGTTAGAGAAGTAAAAGACAAATCTCTGAATTTTGTAATTTATATGCAAATAGGGAGCATATGTTAGGAATCATAGTCTTTCCCCCAAAGCTAGGTTTGCTTCATAAGTCTATTTAGCCAAATTGTGTGACCTTATGCAAATTATATAACCCCTGTGCCTCATTTTCCTTGTCTGTAAAATGAATGTGAGAGTCTAAATCAAGTCAGTCCCTCTGGATTCTATGAACTATTAGTAGCACTACTGTCTAAGGCCTACTTCAGTCTTTCTACTGACAGGCACTGTATTAATGATTCATTGTGTAACAGCACAAAACACCAGCCTTATAAAGTGTATAAAATAGTTATTGCCATTTAAACATACGGATATTTAGTGTTTGAAAATTTTGATGATTTGTGTAGCTTACACCATTAGAGAGTGTAGTCCAAAGAAACTTATTTGATTATTATGGTCACTACCACAGATTTAAAAACAAATAATGAAAGGTTATTGCATTTCTGTGTCACGTAAAGCCAGTAGTGAAGAAATGTTTTCTCTTAGAACCTTTACTCTTGGTACTTACTTTTTAAATAACAAGATTCAAATGCCTTGTCTTCATTCCCAAATTAAAAAGTAACATATGTAACAGAAGAAACTGTAGCTTTTGTAACAAAAGCAAACAAACAAACAAACAAAAAACATGACGGCAGGCCCTGTGTAAGGTGAGGGAAAGGATTCAGCCTCTCTGTTGACGCCTCAGTTAACTTTCCTCTAACACAGCAACATCTCTGATTCAAATACACTTCAGCAGTCCATGAAAGGATGCACAGAAAGTTCTGGGAACCTAACAGATGTTCCACATGTAGTAATTTTGCACTCATATTTTTAACATGCCTTATAAATTGTACTTTTTTTTTTTGTTATGTTAGCCATTTAGAACATACCCCTATAAATACACTATTTACATTTAATAGCAAAAATTAAGGTATTCATTTTTAATATAAGGCATTTATTTACCCAAATACTAAACACCAATATAATATATACTAGATGCAAGAAAATGTATGCAGCTATGATTTAATTTTTAAAAAATGCCAAATTTATTAGCATCAAATATTTTTAAATTATCAGGGTCATTCCTTACCATTGTATCCTGGAACACTTTTTCCTGCTTGCCCTGGTGGAGGTGTCTTGGAATTACCTAATCCAATGCATGATGCTGTGATTGGAGATCCCGTCTCTGGGGAAAGAAATGTTATGTGTCAGCACATGTTTCAACTTGGGATCAGAATGCTTCTTTCTAGACATGCGCACTCTACCCCATCCTGGTTTGGCTGAGAATTTAACTGCATTAGAAATTGATGAATAGTGCAAATGTATGACTTATTTTTTTTTTTAATCTACTAATTTATAACATAACTCAAGTTTTAAACTTAAGGGAACATATTTGGAATGGTTTAGGTGGTAGTGTTTCTTCTAAAGAAAAGAAAAGCTGCTCTTATGTTTCGTGTTGTACATCAGCAGGTGTGCGGGATAGAGAATTATGCGACCACCAAGATCAACACATGTTTAGAGCTGACAGGCCACTAGGAAAGGGGTTTCCTCTTGATTCAATTAAAGTTGGTTTACCTTTGTAAATTATGCTGTGTCAAAATAGTCCTGTCATCTGTAGCTTATTCCCCGAAATAAGTAACCCACAGATTAAAAAAAAAAAAAAAAAAAATACATGCTTAGAGACTCTGTTTCAAGGATGGATTTAAAAATATCTCGTTAAGTTTACCCAGTCTGGTGCCCCTGAACTTCTGGAAGTCCCCAAACTTAGGAAAGAGAGATATTTATGCTCTGCTGACTATTTTAAGAAGCCCATAGCCTTACTCAAATTAGCTTGATTAACAAAAATGTTAAATTAGTTTTCTCTGTTTCCCTTTTATAACAACCAAATTAATAGCAGCTATTATCTTACAACTCTAAGCTCTGAGAATGGTTATTGTTTTGTTGAGGAATGTATTTATATTTAAAAAATAAATAAAATTTTGAATTAAGAAAATCTTTTAAATACATGTACCACGTGGGAGACGCCTATGTGTGAAGGGGCATGATTAGAAGATATTAACAGTGAAAAGCTTGGGACGTACTGGCTTAATGTTATGTACGTAACACACACATACACATACCCAAGGAATTACCAAACCAGTCACATCCAAAGTAAACCAAAATTCAAACTCCACCTTCTGAAATACCCACAATGTATTCCTTCCACTGTGGTCTCTGCCATAATTTATCATAAATGTATACACGTATCACTTTAAAATGACGGGAAGAATTTATGACTGTTCTTTACCTTCAGAGTAGTTCAGTTTATCATTCACATTTTATGGATGGTGGCTTAGCTGGCATCAATAACAGAAGATGGACTGTTGAACATTAAAACACAGTTCCTAAGTCACAGGCTGGTACTTACGATACTGAGCCAGGCGGTCACTGTGGGGGGAGATCGCCAAGTAACCAGAGCAGACATTTCTGATATTTAACAAAGAGTTCTCAAATGGGACAAAAAAAGGAGCAGGTATTTTATGAAAGGACATTCCACAGCCATGCACTCCTCCTGCCCCTTGCCCCACAGCAGGATCACAGCAAGGGAGAAAGTGCACGTGCTTGGAAGGGTTAACAGCAGTTTCCCCCGTGTCTTTGCAAAAATGGCCAGGTGCTCACCTCAGCTCTCCTTCAAAGCTGACGTGAGGGACGAAAGCCCAGGTGATGGCAGGAAGCATCCTGGTAGGGTGAGGTGCTTAAAGAAAGGGACACAGAAGGCAAGCCTGCCAATGGCTTCAGTGCCTCCTGCTAAAAGAAAAGCAAGCAAACAAAAGCCCACCACAGCTGAAGTCTACTTGCACCACACTGTGCCCCATCTCAGTGCGAATTCTTGAAAGATGTGGCACTCTGTCTTTCCTTTCCCTCCCAGGGAGAGAAGGGCAGTGGAGGAAGAGGAAGTGTGAAGAGAAGTTATCTCATGCACGTATAGAGGTAGGAGGAACGCGTATCCCTGTTTATACCACTGCTCAAGTAAGCTGACGTTCACACTGCCTCAGATTCTTAAGCATCTTTGTATAGTGACAGATTTATTTGTAATCTTTTAATCTTCATCTGTTTTGTTATAGATTATGATGATAAGACAACTATGAAAATCGTATTTTGCTATTTTTTTAAATTTCTTTTAATTCCCTAAATGTTCTCCAGGATGAAAACCATGTGTGTCTATATGATTCATTTGAGTTTGAATTTTAAGGGCACTGGAAAGGATATCCATTAAGGTTACCTACAAGGTAATATAAAGGTAATATAAATTGTAATATAAAGGTAATATAAATTGATGCTTTGAACATTAATAACTAAAGTATCCTATTGATCTTATTTTGATAGTCATTTAGGGGATTGGGAAAAGATTAGTGACAAGCAGAAAATGCAACCAGACAAAATGGTAGTTCCTAAGACTCTAAGCAGAGTAAGGAGTTGCAGTGTGTAGAAAGCAGACTGAAAGGACCACAAGTCCTCGTTATACAGCATAACAACTCTGCACCCCTGAAGGTCCTGGGACCCGAGGACCAATCCATCTGCAAAGCAACCCCTGTGTGTACACCCGCAATGGCACGTTCGTGCACACAGACCAGATGTTTATCATCTTAAGCTGGTCTGTGGGCAGAATAGGCTTTTGGTTGGTAAACCAAATGGTAATGGCACAGGCCTTAACTTCCATCCTAAAGACTTTCAAAGCCCCATTTCAAAGATGCTCAGAAAACATCTACTTCTACTATCCAGACTATATTTAAATGGCTAGTAGTTATCTAGGGAGACAGGAAATCTAGATGTCACATTGTGACTGGGAAATAGCTACAATGAACAAACTAGAACATTCTATTTGAATTGGATACTTTATTTACAGACATCTTTACAAAGGTACTAACCTTAGAAACACAAAATGCTCAGCAAATCACCAGTACAATGTCTTTGGATAAGAGACAACAGCACAAAGATGGCAGGGAATTCAAGGCTGTGCAGAGTGTCGCCGAGGCACATTAATACTCAAGCTGCTTTAGAACTGGACAGAGAAATTCCACCTTTTTTTAAAGGACAAACCTCACAATATCTTTACTACCTCACTCCACTTTATTGCACAAAGTGCAATAATTATAACCTGAAGGAATTTTCCTCAAAACTTTTAGTTCTGAAGAAAAAAAAAAAAAGGTGAGGAAAATTAATATATGTAATTTTTCAAATATGAGTTAGATGCTGTGTCCAGGGCTAAGAGTGTTTTTTTATTTACATTATTACATTTCATCCAACTATAAGCGACAGGGAGGAAAGGGAATATTCTTTTTACAGAAGAAAATCCTGGGGATTAACCAAGGAAAGGTAAACAATTTGTCCTAGTTTGCAAAGTTCTTTCAAAGAGGGAGAATGGAATAGGCAAGTATCTCACTCCAAGGTTCTCTTACAGAAGATAATGGATGAGAAGGGGGTGGGGGGGGATCAAGTATACTGTGTCTCAGGGAGGAAAAAACAACCCTGTGACAGGGAGTGACAGTTTGTCATGCTGGAAAATGGCAATCGTGGTGGTCTGAATCACTTATTAGCAAAGAGTTACTAAGCAGCTTTTGTGTGCTGGGTACTAAGAACCAGGGTACAGTCACGAACAAAAGTGACCCAAATTCCAACCCTCATGGAGCTCACACTCTAGTTAAGGAGAAAAACAAGACGGAAGGAGCGAGGGGTGGGGTCTTGGTGTGTGCCACACCTTTGGGGGGCGAGACATGATTGTAAGAGGGTCTTTACCTAACAAATGCAAAAGAGTCATAAGTGCTGATGAAAAAAGAAACCACAGGCAAGGTATAAAATCTTAGGGGGAAGGGTTGCAATTTTGTAATTGGTTGGGCAGGAAAAACCTCCCTGAGAAGGTGACATTTAAGCAAACACCACAAATAAGTGAAACATGTGATACACAGGTAGAGAAAAAGAATCTAAGATTAAGAAGTCTCAAATGCAGAGGCCCTGAAGTAGCTTTCTGAGTATTTGAGAACAGGCAGGGAGCCAAGGTGATTGAAGCAGAGTGAATGAAGAAAGTATTAATAGGAAAGAAGGTTAGAGAGAGGGCGAGGGGGCAGATCACGTAAGACTACTTTAAAGTCATCATGAGATCTTAGTCTGAGTGATGTCACGAGCTAATGGGAGCTTCTGAACCAAAAGTTAATGAATCATAACCAGGAAAATATAATTCACTTAACTGTTCATATGTCTCGCAGGTCCTGTGTCCATGCCTATTTTATTTGGGATTCAAGACAGGTATATGGCAGGAAATTTGGAGATGGACACTGATTCAGAACAATTGGTCAAAAGAGGCCTGTGATATCCTAAACACTGGCAGCCAATTCACATGAGAATTCCATAGACTGTCAGAAAGACCAGGACCCAGGTAGGTGACAGATGGAAGACAGGTGTTAGGGGTAGATAGCTCACACAAACAAAGATAATCACTTTGTTACTGCATGTTAGCAGGTATAAAATTGATACAACATTTCTGAATTGCCATTTGGCAAGTCTTGCTAAAAAATCCTTAAAAATGCACCTTTTTTCAAGAAGTTTCTTCAAGGTATGATAGTAGAGTTTAGAAGACTCTCCAAAAACTGGAATAATTATATATTAAGAAGTAATAAAGGCCCTTCCAAGGCTACAGAAGAATGTTTACTGATAGAAAACAATTCCCACAATATGTTGCACAGAAAAAAATTATAAGATATAATATACAACATGAATTTTTGGTAAATAAAATGCATTGACAAAAACATACATCTCTAAAAGTATGTATTAAAATACAATATTAAAAAAATCATTTCTGAACAAAGAGTAAAGGGAAGGGAATGTTGAAGAGTCTGGAAGACTGCGTCTACCAACTTTGAAATTTATCTACAAGGGTAAATTAAAGATGACTGAAAACTTTCAACATTCCTCCTACCAAGAGATAGGTTCTATGTCCCTTCTCCTTAATTTAACAGAGATTTGATTCCTTTGACTAACAAGAAAAGCAATACTATCTCAGTTTCTTCTAGGCACAGGACGTAAGACTCTCTGAGCACAGTCTCTGGAGCCCCTGATTTGCCATGCAGGATGGGCGGTGAACTGCCCTGATCCACCATCCTAAGAGCACTGTGTCCAGGCCTCTAGTCCACAGTCTGAGTCCAGCCTTTCAGTCATCCCCGGGCACAAGAGTAAATCTGTGTAGGACCCTCCAGACCATTTGCCAATGAATACTTGTTCGATCAATAGTATGTAAAGCACCAGAGTCCCCGGCTGATTTTAGCCTGTGATTCACAAAATCGTAAGATCTGACTGTTGTTTTAAGCTGCTAGGTTTTAGACTCACAGTGGTTCTCAACCTTCCTAATGCCATGACCCTTTAATATAGTTCCTCATGTTGTGGTGACTCCCAACCATTAGATTATTTGGGCTACTTCCAAAGAAAATAATTCTATGGTTGGGGTCACCACAACATGAGGAACTGTATTAAAGAGTCATGGCATTAGGAAGGTTAAAAACCACCATTTTATATATATATAAATATATATATATATTTCTTCTTGAGACAGAGTCTCACTCTGTCATCCTACATAGAGTTCTGCACATCCTACATCATAGTTCACAGCAACCTCAAACTCTTGGAATTAAGTTATCCTCTTGTCTGAGCTTCCCAAGTAGCTAGGACCACAGGCACCCACCATGGTGCCTGGCTAGATTTTCCATTTTTAGTAGAGATAAGATCTAGCTCTTGCTCAACCTGGTCTCAAACTCCTGAGTTCAAGCAGTCTACCTGCCTTGGCCTCCCAGAGTGCTAGGATTACAAGTGTGAGCCACCGTGTCCAGGTAAAGTAATATTTTTTACATAGCAATGAATACTTGCAACATTTGCCATTGAAAATATTATAAAATCCTTTATTAAAATATTAAGTTCAATTCTCCAAAAAAATTGTGTATATAGTTAATGAAGAAATTTTACAAGCCTGCAGCTGACATCAGGGGTATTTTTCGTTTTGTTTTGTTTTCCTATGAGCCTAAAAGTCATTTGTATCAGCCGGACCCAACAGTCCTGTCCCTGACATTTTGCACTCAGGAAATGTTTGCTGATGAGTAAACACATACTTCCGACATAATTTTAGGGTCTAGTTCCCATTATTAAGATCAGAGCTCTTAAAATATAAATAGCAAATTGCAGCCAGCACTGCCAAAATGAACCAGAGAGGAGAAACAGAGGACCTTGGGAAGAAGAAAACTGCATGTTACAGCTATCATTGCTTTACAATCTTTTCATATTCCAAGAATGATATTCAAAGGTTGATCCTTCAGTAAGTATTTATTGAGTATATTTCACTCAGTGAAAGGCATTTCTTTTTGCAAGACGAGAGTGTTAAGGGTAGAAAGACATGCCAAATAGAAACAGCAACATGTATAAAGGTTCAGAAGTTAGATCGTCAAAAGATTGCGAGTTACGTGGCAGAGGAAAGCTTGGGGAGGGAGGCAGGTGTACTAAGAGAGATGATAAAAGACAAAATGAAAGGGGTGAACAGAGGCACCTCATGAAGTGCCTCTCATGTCTTAATATGAAATATGGAGATTATTCCAGGAACAACCAGAGACACAGGGGGTTTTGCAGAGGCAATCTGGTCAGAATCACATTACAGAAGAATCTGCTCAGTTACAAACTAGAGCACCAAACTGATGATCCCAACACAGAGCAATTAATCAGCTGGATGTTGTTGGTCTGGTGCAGGTGAGCAGCAGCAGAAGAGACCAAATTGGGGTTATGTTCAGAACCAAACATCTTGGTGATTGAATATGGGGAATGGGAAAGAGGGAGAAGTTCAAGTGAACCCAGAAATTTTGGTGCACAAACTAAAGATAACACAGAAAGACTAGAGGTGAGATGGAGTCAAGCAGAAAACATGGTAGCCAATCCCCAGGTCCAGCTCTGTAATTGAGAGCTCCTATTGCCTCTGGCAATCTGTCATTAGGCCCCTACTGTGGTTCCAGAAACACTACAGTTAAGCAATATAGATTTAGAAGTCCGTGGCCCATGCTGAGAGAAGAAGTCCTAGAAATAAATCAATTCAGCAGCCTCGTACTGCTGAGTCATATTAATCACAGCATCATCGTGGGCATAGAGGCAATTTGTAAAGAAAACATTCTCTCCACCTCTGAATCTATACAGTGAGCTATAAATAACTTGAATGGTGGTTGCAGAAAGAAAGCAGAAACAGTGAGCTGTACACCAGTGAAAGAAAATCAATGCAATCTTTGTGTTTAGGAGATGGTACGATTTCAGTTTAAAATTCTCAGTTCGAGGTGACCTAACTTTTTGTTTTAGAAGAATCCCAAAAGTTGAGCTATGATGTTGGTCTTACCCTATTCTCTTACCAGAACCCTGCCTCTAACTGTGGAGAGATGCATAAATGATCTGTAGTTCAGTTAGATAAGAAACGCTCAATTAATGAGGGCATGAGATAAAAGGTTGGAAGAGAGGACCCTGCACAGCTCAGAACGACTAGAGTTCTGGAGCTTTCACTAACCAGCATCTCTGACGTCTCTCTGGTTACTTTATAAAATGAGCTCTTATGTTCTAATTTTTCTTCAATCTGAATTACCAAGTGGCCAGGGTCCTTAAGATTTCCTTTTTATTCATGAAGGTTTATTCGTGGAAAAGGAAAAGGAAATATATAGCAAAACTTCTACAGTTGACCACCTCCCTGCACTGACCACCTCCTTAAGTTGACCTAATTTTCACAGACTGGACACGTGTCACATGTACTGTCGGTGCAGCAGGCCTGGTTCCTTATGCTGACCACCTCCATATGCTGACCAATTTGTTATAGTCCCTTGGGTGGTCAACTCACAGAGGTTCTACAATAATATATTTTGAGTACTGACTATCCACTAGCTACACTGTTTGTGTGTATTTCACTTCTTTTAAAGCTTTCCAGAAGCCCATGAGGAAACTTGAACTCACGGACTTGTCCATAGTTATAGAATACGTGGCTGTAAACCCTGTCCACACCCCCAAAAATAGATAAATAAAAAATAAAGGCAGTCCTATTGAATTCAGTATCACCTGAATCCAATTGGTTTTTCCAAGGAAAATAGTCATCACCTGCTGTTTTCCAAATTAAAACACCAAAAGAGGAGCTGGGAATTGTATTGTGAGGCCTTTGGGCCACAGTGCAGAGATTTACATGAAATGGGAAGTCAAATTCCCACAGTAAAGTTTGTCAAGGGAAGCTTTAGAAACTCTTGTTCTTGCAAGATCTATAAAAGTGTGACATATTTTCACCTCCGTAAGGTGTATTATATGTGATCCTTGCCAAAAGCAAAAGAATTAGAGTAGATGATATATCAAAGACTAAACCAGCTTTATATCATTACTCGGTGTCACAGGCTTTAGTTCCTTCATTATCACTAATAAAATAATGAGCACAAATGGTAATTAAAAACACAATTCTATGTCTCGAACAAGTTCTTGTAATCATATTTGAAAAAAATATTTGAGGTTCTTTCTACATTACAGTGCTAGAAATTAAAGATGAAAATGTCTGTCTCAGTGGGTATTGTTTGGTTTGGAAATTCACTTTGATAGATTAAGAATTTGTAAACAGTTATTCGCTTTTAAAGAGAGAAAGCCTTATCAAGTACACCTTACATTTGACAAAAAGATTATTCTTTCCACAAGCCAAATTCACGTAGCTTACCTCTAAGCTCCTGCTTTTCACATTATCAGTAAAAATCACCCACTTTAACCTAATGAAGACTGTTCTAAATGAGAAAAAAAAAGTACCATTGCTAGGCAACCAGGACAACACAGGGCTCTTTTTTTCTCTCTCACCAGATGGATACTGTCACAGCATCACTCTGGCTGCACATTGCTGAGATGACACTGTGTCTATATAGCTGTCCCGCATCCTGTACAACCACAACTTCTCAGGCTAAACTTATCTAAGATATCTTTTCTATGTATGAAAGAAAGACATGAATTTATTTATGGCCAGTAAACTGTGAAAAACAAAAAACATATCAGACAGTAGTGATCCATTCATATTATTGGAAGACTGCACTCTACTCTTCGCGAGCAGTAGAGGGTATCTCCTGAATGCCCCGGTACATGGGGCAATGCAGGCATATCCAGTCCTGCCTAACCTGGCCCTTTGAGCTCCACAGTGTATATTCCATACTACTTCCAGACATCACCTTTGAAAATAAATAGAGATATAGTTTGGTGCCCAAGCTCAGTGGCTAGGGTGCCGGCCACGTACACTGGGGCTGGTGGGTTTAAACCCATCCCAGGTCTGCTAAACCACAATGACAACTATAACAATAACAACAAAATAGCCTAAAGTTGTGGTGGACACCTGTGGTTCCAGCTACTTGGGAGACTGAAGCAAGAGAATCGCTTAACCCTAAGAGTTTAAGGTTGCTGTGAGCTGTGATACCACCGCACTCTACTGAGGGTGACCTAGTGAGATTATGTTTCAAAAAAAAAAAAAATATATATATATATATATATATATTTATTTATAAAAATAAATAGAGACATATATTTCAATGATATTCTACCACCACAGTCCAAATTTGATAGGCTCAGAAATTATTCAGTAAAACACTAAAGCAGGGATTTGATTACATATGGAAATACTGTGCCCCAGATAAGTAGTCAATGGAATATTTATAAGTGGCTCCTGATATATAAACCACAATGAACACATTTTTAAACAATTAAAAATAGAGTCCTGAAGGCAAAGTCACGAAAGACACTTTCCTCACTGTCCCATTAGCCACATGGAGCCTTTTATACCTTAGCCCTAGGAAGCCATTTTGCAGTAAAATAGACAAGATCTCGCCTGTTCAAATTGCAAGAAATCACACATCTTGCACATAGTTGTAAAATCCCAAAAAGAAAGAAATGAAAGAAATAACAAGTCATACATTTTCCAATGCTGAATCCCTATTATAGACCAACTTCAAAACTACGGGCTGAAATATCAGAAAACAATGTCTGGGAATCAAGGGCAGCAAAGACGAGGAAGATCCAGCAAAACAAAGGCGGTCAGACTTTCACACTCTATCAGTCGTCAGTGGGGTATTTTATAACTAGTTTACTTAAGCGGAATGAGATCATGCTATAGTTAAAGGTTTAACATTTCCCACAGAGATCTCTGCTTAGGATAATTGCTATTAAACTGTTATTCTATTTTTTGGTTTAGATTTTTATAAATACAATTTATTGTTGTCTGTTTCTTTTTCTTTTTTGAAACAGAATCTCAGTCCATCACCCTGGGTAGAGTGTTATGGCATATAGCTCACAGCAACCTCAAACTCTTGAACTCAAGCAATCTTTCTGCCTCAGCCTCCTAAGCAGCTTGGACTACAGGTGCTCACCACAACACCAGGTTGATTATTCTATTTTTAGTAGAGACAAGGTCTCACTCTTCCTCCAACTGGTCTTGAACTTGGGAGCTCAAGCAGTCCGTCTGCTTTGGCCTGTCAGCGTACTAGGATTATAGGTATCAGCCACGGCACTCAGCCTATATTTCTGTCTTAAAACAAATCTTGAGCTAATGAATCTTTTCCTAAGAATAAGAACCAAATTGGGCTAGCCTAAGCAACTTCTGCAGTTAAAAATATTGTTCCAGGTGGCCACTCTGAGTACTTACATTCTGCCAAACTGCAAAAATAAGGATTATCATGTCATGTAGTCTTGACACATTTTAATAATATGGCATTAGGGTATGTGTACCCTTAGAATCAATAGTTTTGATTTACAGTTGACATAATTGAAGTTTGCTGGAGCCTTTGGGTGCATTTTAATAAAATCCAGAATTATCAGATTCCTCCCCAAAGGAAGAAGATTTAGAGTGCATGTAGACAATAGTTACTTCAGAAGTGCAATTGCAATTAAATCTGCAACAGTCGAATTAAATAGGAAGAGAAATATTCTGATTACTCCAAGATATAAGAACTCAACAAAGATATCTCAAGGCAGAAAAAGTAAGATCAATTAACTTCAAGTATTAAGAATGCTTCAGTACATTAGATAACAATTGTTTGTTTGTTCATTGAAATCTTTCCTAGGAATTTTTTAAATTCTATGAATTGTCTAATAATTTTATTCTTCCGTTAAAGTGGTGGAAACAAAATAAACAAACAACAAAATCACCCAGTGTTGCTCAAGTTGGTGGTCATTACTTCATTTCAATTATGTCATCACTTCCTGGACAGAAGGACACTTGAAACATTTCCAACTCATAAGCTCACTATCTTCTGCTGGTAACTACACAGATAGTGTCATGTCAGGTATAAAGAATCATGAATTCTGTTGAACCGAACTAAATTGTTCCTTATAAAACCATTGTGGAACTTGAGAAGTCTAGCCTTGTAGTTATCTGGAATTAACCTAGTGATAACAAGTGAAAGAATAAAGTGTTTCAATCTAGGCTCAAATATCATTAAAATTGGGATTCCAAGATGAGTTGTTGCAATAATTTCTCATCCAATACCATATCTTAAAGCAAAAAGGAAGGAAGGGAGGGAGGCTTCAAAGGGAAAAGGTCCCTTGTCTATGGGTTTCAATAATCTCTCAAATGTAAGGAATCCTCTTTTTGATACTTTGTCTTTTATTCACAAGGGAAAGAATTCTCTTATAGCCATCTTAAGTCAGTAAACATAAAATTCTTCAAAGGCCACCATGCTCTGCACTGATGGCTCTTCCCTTGTAAGACTGTGCCTTCTGTCTGATTTGGAGAAATCTCTGTAACGAGATAGTATTTTATCTGGGGATTGTACTACTAAGGATAATGAAGTTCTGGCTATTCATTTTCTTGCACATGAGTGACTATATTTTAAAGAAACAATTTCTATCCTCTTAATTTTCATTTTTAAAAATAGGATGATAGCTATGATGATACCTATGTTTCCACATGTTAAAAATATATATATAAGATTCAGTCAGTACTCCAGATGTTTTCAATCTTCTAACGGATGAGTTACTGTGAAGATAAAACATCTGGGTGAATAACAATCCAGCTGGTATACAGATTTATAAATCAGATAGATACAGCTCTCCTCACTAAACTTAGCAAGACCAATTTCCTTTATGAGAGCATTAAATGTTTACATTATTACAATCTAAAGCAAGAGCTTAATGCTTCAGTGGTGTTGAATACCAACAATTCTTTATTAAAATGCTCCCTGGGGGTGGTGGTGTTGGAGGGTGCTGATATGTTCTTGAATTTTCAACAGATTACTTTTTACTTTAGAATATTAGATATTATTTAAATTGAGTATCAGAAGCATGATTTTTTTTATTAAACCATAGCTGTGCACATTAATGCAATCATGGATTACAATGTGCTGGTTTTATATACAATTTGAAATATTTTCATCAAACTGGTTGACATAGCCTTCATGGCATTTTCTTAGTTATCGTGTTTAGACATTTACATTCTGCATTTAGTAATGGCACTAAAGAGCATGTTGCTAATGCAAATTATACATTACAAAATTTTACAAAATATTAACAAGATATTCTCTATGTATTGGCCACCTCTTTGTAAAATTCTGTAATAATATTTTGTAAAAAAAAAAAAAAAAAAAAAAGATACTCTAAGCTACAATTTCCAAATTTCTTTATGTATGGTGACTTTTAGGGCACCCCGTTCTTTGATAACAAAAATGATATGTGACAGTTCATTTTAGGTGTTCAACTTGACTGGATTAAGAAAGGTGAGAAAGCATTATTTTTCAATATTTCTGTGAGGGTGTTTCCAGAGGAAATTAGCATGTGTGTCTCAGTGGAGTAGGTAGGGAAAATCTACCCTCAGTGCGAGCAGGCAGGTACGACTTAATCACCCAGGCCCAGAGAGAACAGCAGCACAGGAATGCTGGTGTGTGGCTCCATCTGATACACGCTCTTCCTCTCCTCTCCTTGGATGACAACTTCAGGCTCCCTGGACTTTGGACACCAAGGCTTTAAACCAAGGTCCCTGGGGTTCCCAAGACTTTGGCTTTAGACTTAGAGTTTCACAACTGCAGTTCTTGCTTCTAAGCCCTTTGGACTTGGACTGAGCCACTCTCCCAGCATTGCAGTGTCCCCAGCTTGCAGATAGCCTGTGGCAGCACTTTTGAATCTCCATAATCATGTGAGCCAATTCCCCCAATAAATCCTCTTCCATATTAGTATTGAGCACATTACATTGAGGTTTTCCTTGGGATACTTTGCTTAAGAGGATATTCTCCAAATCTATCTGGGTAAATATAAACTAGTGCACACCCAAATAAGATAAAAACAAAATTAAATTCAAAGAGGAGGATGGAGGGAAAGAGAAGAAGGGAAGGGGAGAGAGATTGCTAAGTTTTCACCTAACCGCCACAATGTAGGGGTATACAGCACACTTCTAGGGTAAGGGGCTCAACTACAACTTGGATTTTACCTAACAAATGCAAACAATGTAATCTAATTATTTGTACCTATATAGTAATCTGAAATTCAAAAAAATAAAATAAATCCTCTCTCATATATCTATCTGTCTGTATATACATCCTATTAATTCTATCTCTTGGGAGAACCTTTACAAAAAAGTGGTAATATAAATGGATTGATGGCAGAGTACCTTCTTATCCAAGTCATACAAATTAATTTTTATTCATATATTTAAGGTATTAACATCACCCTTACTAATTTCAAACTATATATCACAATTTCTAAATAGTTTTTAAGCAGTTCTTTTACACACAGAGGGCCAATTCATGAATTATTCATATATATGAGAAAGGCTCATAAAAGTACACAACTATATAAAAAATATTAATTTCTAGGTCAATGATGAGGGACTCTGTAGAAAACTTGAAATTTGAAATAAAGAAAATTATTCTTTGATCAAAGATAATCTTCTCTTAAATATCATCATGTATTGACTAGCACACCTTCCAGGGAAGGGCGCCACCATCTATTTGACATATAGACCATTGGGGAATTCATGCATGCACTAAAAATATCAAAATTTTTTTTTCTAAGAGTTAATAACTCATAAAGTACTTGCTCTTCTTTCTTGGTGATTTAATGTTAAATTACTTTAAGCAAGGAAAATGGTGGTAAATGCTAAACTTCAGTGTCATTTATACTTCCCATAACATGCCACGTTAAAAATGATAATGTATGAAAGTGAATAGGAATTCTAACTAGGTTTCCTGTTAGTAGCTGACATATGCATCACCTAGGATGAAATTCTTTTATAAAGCATGAGATTATCTATCATATATTTACCTACCTATCCATACAAATGTTTGTAACTGTGTAGTTTAATTGGACAGAACATTAAATGCTATAAAATTGAATGGTTGGAAGAAGAGGAAAGAATTAGTCATTTCATTAATAAAAATCCACTGTCTTTCACAGTAATGAGTACATTCCTACCCGATTATAGTGACAGCACATTGACATAATGTGGCCATTAAACACTACATTAAAGAAAAACTGTAAATTCATCTGAAACCCGATACCAACCAGGGACCTTATATGTTTGTTTCATAGACTTCAATGGGCTTTTTTTGTAAACTTGAATGCACTAACTACAAATATCCTCACAGGCTATTATGTACAAAGAAAGAAATGTAAGAAAATGTGAAAGAATTACAATTTTATTTATGAATGTGCAGGTTTTCTTCAAGAAACATTGGCAGTGTCATCTTTATGGAGGAAGACAAAACTCTTCTGCAAGCATTTGTGTAAGGTCACTTATGTAGGGGAAGCAACCTCTCTATTTTGACCAGGTAAGGAAAATCATCTAAAGGTTGCAAGATATTTTCCAGATCATGCCCAGGATGATCTTTCTTGGCTAACAGAGGTTACTTCAACATTATAAACACTCTTCTAGCAGAAGTAATAATTCTTCGCTTCTTTTTTATGTATTTATACACGTAACATTGATCTTTCTCTAAATTCAGTCTTATATTTTATATTTTCTAAATAGTTACAAATTCTAAATTCATATATTAAGTAATTTTTCCCTTAATACATAAAAGTAGAGAATGAAACCCCTACCTCTGATTTTCATCCTGTAAAGAACATGTCTTTTGCTCTGATCGTTCATTTTGTACTCCACATTACAAAGGGTACTGAAAACATTCTTATAGACTACTATCCAAGAAGATAATATAAAATTTAATTTCTCAAGGGGTTCTAAAATATCAAAAAGCTCTAAAATACCAAACACTGAACTTCAGCTTTGTCAGTCACTTGATCTTCTAGATGAAAACCATTTTCGAAAAATCAGACCTCATTTTTGTAAAGTAACTGTATTAATTTTTAATCCAAACTTGATACTCTTCCCTTGATGCTCAGAAGGTGGAACTACCTACAACACAAAAGGGTGGATATAATCCATTGAACTAGGAAAGATTGAACTGAAATATATACATATAAAGGCTATTAGGCTCCCAAAGCTCATAGCTACTTTCAATCGGTCAAAGAAAAAAATAATCCCTACATTTGGTGAGAATAAACTGCCCACTCTCACATATGTACACGGACATCCCCCCAAAAGAAGAAGCAGAAAGAGGTTTTTTTTTTCTATTTGTTTGATCCAAAGTTTATATTCTATCCTCATAATAGAAAAATTTGTTTTCTAAGTGTCACTTAGTGGGAGGAAAATAAAAAAAATAAACAAAATAAGTAAATAAGGCACTTACATATATAAGGATAATTGTTTTAGAGGGAAAAAAAGGTTGATTCAAACACTAGGCAGAAGATACTAGATTTTATAAACACAAGAAGATTGTCAGAGAATCCATTGAGAAGAGACATGCTTTAAAGAAAAGACTGTGGAGGCAGTGTTCAGTGTGAATAAAAAAGCAGAGAGCAGAGTTGAGTGATGAGGGTACTTTAAATTAGGTCAGATGATAGATAACGCTGCTGCCACAGCTCAAAGGCAATGTGGGTGCTGAAGGTGGGATGAATCCAATAGACATTTCAAAGGAAAAGTCTGAGATTTAGTAACTTACCGGATATAGGAAACAGAGAGGAGAAGATAAAGAGGTCTTTAGTGTTTTATACCTAGGGACCAAGAGAATGGTAGCGTCAATGTCACTTATGAAGACATTGTTAATAAGATAACACTCAAAGCATTGCTTAGTTTTACTAAAACCTGAACCCTCTGAATCTTGAGTCTTATGGTCATATCTCAGGATTTCTTCCAATCTCTGCTGTGCTTTTCAGCACCCCTGAATTATTTATGTATGTGCTTAAAAAATGCTCACCAGTTTGCCACCAATGGTCAAGGACAGGTACTCTGAAGACCTTTTTGGACCATTCCAGGGTGTCTACATCACATCGTTCTCCAGCCACAAATAATGTTTTGAATCTGAAAATAAAAGATGCAGTGAATTTCAATTATTGCTTGAAAAGAAATCTAAATAATTCCATCTTCATTTTTTAAACCTTGTTGAATATAACCCTATTGATTATGTGAGAGGAAAACAGCCATGTTACCAGAATATCACACTGTAGAATGAAGAGAAGAATGACCTGTTTGAACCAAATGTAGCCAAATACATATCCAGCATGTGAATTAGTCACTTCAGAAGTTGAATTCACAGCTACTGCTTTTCAGTTTAGAAAAGTGCAATTGCATTGATCTTTGCACTATATTTGTCATATTTGTCTAATAATCAAAGATTAAAGAGTCTTTTGCTCCTTGATATTATCCCTGCTAATTTTAGCTCCAAATTTGATTGCTGTGTTCTATCTTTCGATATACACAAAAATACAATCAAAAGGATCAGCTAAGGCAGCAAATGTGCTTTAATATTAAATATTTGTTTTTTCTGTTAGGTTCTTTTGATAAAAATGACTTTGACTTCAAGTATTTTCCCCAGTTCAAGGACATATATAGAGAAGACAGCTGAAGAAAAAGTAAATGCAAATGCCTTCTATGTCAAAGTGGTTTTTATCAAAAGGAATGAAGACAGAGTTACTAAGAGGTGAAGAAGAATTAGCATCTTTGGCAGAAGCATCATGGCACAAATGAAAAAAATGACACAGGAAAAAATAAATTTAGGTTGGCCCTATTAGTGGCTCATTGAGAACATGATTATTACTCTTCCATTTTCAATGCTCTTATGGAATGTCTGTAAAAAATGAATGAGCAGTAGATGAAGAATTCATTACCACCAAAGTCAAGTCAACAAACAAAAACTTGCTTATTCATCCTGAGCAACGTAATATATGTCACATTTCCTTTATCTAATGATTCCATAAAGATTCATGGAAATCCAAGTATTTCTACCTCTATGTTTCAACAGCATTGGGTTCCTGTCTCCACTATAAACATGTATCTCATTCTATAATTATTTTATTTCTTGTATATTGCCTACTCTGAACTATGAGCTCCCAGGTAGCATTCATCTTTAAGACCCCAACATCAGTTAAAACACATGGAAATTTTAGCTATTTAAAAGTTTCTAGATGCTCAGAATGATGATGAAGTAGGTAAGTGGGGATCTGGAAAAATTTTTGGCAGTCGGTCCTCTTCTTCTAAGTGAAAGGAGGGGACACGTTGGTTAAGAGTGTGGAAACTGACAGAGGAACAGCAACATGAGGAGAGAAACATTCTGGAGTAACTATTTTTGGATGTTGTAAGTATACGAGTGAAGAGCAGTCAGCGGGCTTTTACTGATCTGTCAGCAGCCTGGGCGGGTCAGCAGGGATCACACAGGTTGGGGCATGATACGGAAAAACAGCTATCAAATCAGCTACCAAGGCTGCCTGGGGACTCCAGACTGGGCAAGAGGCGTGGGGCGGTGACATAGGAAAAATAAGAATAGAAGAAAAATATGAGCTAAGAAACTAAAAGTCACGGAAGAAATTTTAAAAATGGTGAAAAATGAAAGCAGTGAGTAAAACAGGATGCAGTGTAAGAGGACAGTTTCCACAGTCAGTAAAACGAGGTGCAACGTGAGAAGGACATTTCCACAGACACTAAAATGGGGTGCAGCGTGAGAGGGGACAGTTCCACAGACAGTAAAACGGGGTGTGGTGTGAGAGAGCACAGTTTCTGCAGTCAGAAAACGGGGTGCAGCACGAGAGAGGACAGTTTCTGCAGTCAGTAAAACGCGGTGCAGCGCGAGAGGACAGTTTTCCACTTAGCGATCTTGCACATATGACTGTTCTGGGGGTGACAGTGTTTATGATAGCTGAGAGAACTCTACATTGAACGACATCGGGGGAAAGAAGAAATGTGTTAATAGCAAGATTATCATCAAGATGGTATCAGAAATAATTCAAAGCCCACAGCAGTGGCAAGTTAAGAGACAGTCCCGGAAGGGAGACATCATGAACTCTAGAAGATGGCCTCTTAGGCGTAGGGAATGTCCAAGTTCTCATGTGACTCTAAAGTTACAACCTTCCTGTAACATCTTCCCTAACCTTTATACATAATCTTGGCCCCACAGGGGCATATGGCCTCAACAGTGGGGAAAAAGTGAGAGTTTAATTGTTTTAGAGAAAATCCAGGTTGCAAATAAGCTATTGAAAACACATGTGAATTGATTTCTAAGTATAAAGGAATCACTTACAAACAGTGTCTGCTTCTGAAGTACAACCATCTAAAATAATTTACGGTAATTTTCAACTACCGATGAGGCTATCTCCTCATAGCTGAATAAAAAGAGGTTTTAGTTAAATTGTGCAAAACATTCAATGTGCAGTTAGCATTCCATGTTTTCTGGGAACAAAATTTTTTGAGAAATTATATATGTATTTGCAATTAGAGATAAAATTTAAGTAATCAAATGTATAAATTTATAATTTGAGATTAAAATTTGAATAGCAAATAAGCCTTCATCAACAGAAATGTTAGGGAAGGTGACTTTGATTTCAAATCAAAAACATAAACAAAATGATAATATGCCACATAGAAAAAATGAGAGGAGAAAACGTAATGGGCATGAGACCAAGGCACTTTCCCCCTAATTTTATAAAATTTGAGCACAACTGAAGACTCCAACAAAGTTTAAAATTGAGTAAAAGGGAAACATAAAATTGGTAACATTGTCAAATTAATTTCAGTTCAAAACAGTTATCCTCATAGAAATGAATAAAAAGCTAAAGACAAATCTGATGATTAATTTTCTGGTAATAAAGTTAAGAAGAAAACTGAAATGAATTTTTTTTAAGGTTCATAAACTACCAAACAAGCAAAAATTACTCTTCACTGTGCCAATAGATGTTAAATAAAAATAGATTATATCAGTGATGCCTCATTACCTCCTAGTTCGTGTGACAGACCATCATTATTTTTTGCCATCAATATTTGTTTGGTTATCTCCAGCTTCCCTTCATTCCATTTTCTTCTGTTTGCTACCCATTAGAATTCACTTTTAAAATGTAAAGACACTAGTGTCAATATTACACATGTATTTGGCCAACTAGCATTTTGCCTAACAGCCTCTCAAGTACAATCAGACAAGCTGGACAAAAATGCAAAAAAAGAAATACCTTGCTAATGCATCGGAGAACTAAAAGAGCTGTGAGTACTTGAGGCATTAAGACCCCAGTGAGAAAAATGCACAGAGAAGGAAGCCTGAGGTTCATATTCTGCTTTCCCCTCTTGGGATTTTTGCCAATTGGAAAATTATCGTTGAAAAGCTAAGAACTGAACAAAAACTGTATGACTTAGAAGGTCAAACATTCGAGTCATCATAAATCTCTTGCAATAGGAAAATTGTAGTTCAAAATCCGCAATGGAAAACCAGTTGCTGTAAAACACCCAGGAATTTGGTTGGAAACCTGAAGAGGTACACCCTAACACCAGAGGAAAACTGGACAGAAACCAGTCCTCTCAGGTACTGAAGTTGAGCTACAAATCACTTAACTCCCAATTGGCTTGAAGTGATCTCCTCTTAGATAACTGCCTGCCAAACTTTAAAATATACACATACACATATTTCCCAATTAAAATACTTCCACACCACGTGAAAAGCATTTTTAAAAAGCAATGATGTAGAGTTGTAGCCATAAACAACACTATTTTGACATAACATATAAAGATTTTTCATGTTCCTAAAAGTAAGATCACTTTCATGATTCACAAGCCTATCAGAGATATCTATCATCCTTAAATTTTTAAGTTTGTTCAATAACAAGATTTTCAGTGTCTTTTAGTGAGAATTTTATGGAAGAGATAGTATGAATATCTCGACATTTAAAAATACTAAATAAAAAATATAATTTTTTCACCATGAATATAATTTGCTTTCCTTTAGAGTTCTCCTATCCTCAAATTTGCTAGCAATAACGCTATTCTTTGAATTTGCGTCCCTGCTTTCTATATGTTTACAAAACTTCAAACCATTTAACACATGGACACATTCATATTTATGTAGCTACATGTCTTCTGGCTTCCCTGTGTCATCTGAAGGCACTGATACACAAACAGGGTAGCAAATATTTCCCCATTTTTTGGCCTCAACAAGTTTTCTCAACTTAATAATAAGGAAATTCCTTCTAGGCTGAAATTTTTATTCTAATCACTACAGGGAGAAAATGAAAATCAAACCGCCTCTGTTACTTTAAATATATTATTCTAACTTCTACACAGAATGATTTTTATATTATTTACTTGTCTGGTTTGACGGCTGTGGTGATTGTTGCCCACTAAATTAAAAAATGATTCAGTAATGAGAGCTGAATATTTGAATGGCTTATATGCAATTCTATCCCAAACATAAACACCAAAAAATATGTATATATTCATTGTCATTCCAACACTCAGATAAGCACGTATTTTGGGGGGCTTATTCACTTATGACACTGTCTCTGAAAGCTTTTACAGAAAAGGATAGTTGGTAACTTTCTTAAGAAATTTTACTTCTATCTGTTTTCTTGTTTGTTTAATTTTAATACAGGTGGTTGCTGAAGTGAGAAAGTTACTTGTTGAGCCTTAGATCTCAGATCTCTTGACCTATCCATCCTTGGCACTTCCTACTTTGTTTCCTCTGGCCTGCACTGTTCATTTCTTCTCCACTCCCAACCCTGGGAACCAAGATATTCTTCCCTATTTTCTTCAACAAAAATTTGAAATTTTTGTTTTACGATTGTACATATAATTGAGATTATGCAATATATTTCTGTTCTGGCTTATTTTACTGAACATAATGTCCTCCAGTCTCATCCATGTGGTGGTTAATCACACAATCTCATTTGGGGGGCTAAATTATTCTAGATTGTATATATGTACCACAGTTTCTTTACCCATTGATCAAGCAACGGAGACTCAGTTGTTTCAAACTCTTCGCTGTTGTGTATAATGCTGCAAAAATCATGGGAATGCAGGTACTTTAGGAGGTAGTATTTTCATTCGCTTTGGGTATATACCCCAAAGAGGGATTGCTGGCCATATGCTAATTCTGTTTTTATTTTTGTTATTTTTATTTTTTGTAGAGACAGAGTCTCACTGTCTCGCCCTCGGTAGAGTGCATCCAGCTCTTGGGCTGAAGCAATTCTCTTGCCTCAGTCTCCCCAGTAGCTAGGACTACAGATGCCCACCACAATACCCGGCTATTTTTTGTTGCAGCTTGGCCAAGGCAGGGTTCAAACCCGCCACCCTCAGTATATGGGGCCAGCACCCTACTCCCTGAGCCACAGGCGCCGCCCATAATTCTGTTTTTAATTTCTATAGAAAGGTCTGTGTATGTGCTACTTTTCTATTTGGGGGGGGGTAGGGGGGCCGGGGCTGCGTTTGAACCTGCCACCTCCAGAATATGGGGCCAGCGCCCTACTCCTTTGAGCCACAGGCGCTGCTCCCGTGCTATTTTTCATAATGGTGTATGAATCAACCTTCTAATCAACAGCACACAACAGTTCCCTTTTCTCCACAAACTTGCCAACATTGGTTATCACTTGACTTTTTGATTAACAGCCATCCTAAAAAATGTGCAGTATTTCCTCATAGTGGTTTTGATTTGTGTTTCCCAGATACTTAGTGATGCTGAACACTTTTTCATACACCTGTTGGCTGTTTTTATGTCTTCTTCAGAGCGATGTCTTCTTAGGTCTTCTGCACATATTTTAAATCAGGTTATTTGGGCCTTGCATGGTGGCTCATGCCAGTAATCCCAGCACTCTGGGAAGCCAAGGGGGGAGGATTGCCTGAGCTCACAGATTTTTGTCTGTTGATTTTGTGCTTTTCAAATTTACTGAATTCATTTCTTAGTTCAAACAGGACTGTTTGAGGAATCTTTGAGAATCTTTTGGTATAGGATTGCGTCATCTGTAAGTCGGGATCATTTTACTTCTTGCTTTTTCGCTTGGCAATACCTTTAGTTATTTTCCTTTTTGATTGTCCTTGCTATTGCATCTAGGATTATGCTGAATGGAAGTGGGGAGCGTGTGCATCCTTGTCTTTCAAAAGATCTTAGGAGAAAAACTTTCCACTTTCTCGATTAGAGTTTAGCTGTGGGTTTTTCATAAATGATCATTATTATTGTGAACTTTGCTTCTGTATCGAAATTGTTCAGAGTTTTGTTGTTGTTGTTGTTTTAATCAAGAAAGGATGTTGGACTTTGTCAAATGCCAATCACACTGTTTGTTCTTTTATTCTGTTAATGGGATGTATTATGTATGTTAAACCAGCATTAATGCCAAGGATAAATCCCACTTGATCTTTGTGATATAATGTTGGATTTGGCTTGCTAATATTTCACTAAGGATTTTTGCATCAGTGTTCATCAGAGAAATTGGCCTATGGTTTTCTTTACGTGATACTGATGTCTGGCTTATGTATGAAGCGGATGCTGATATCATAAAATGTGCTTTCAGGGGTCCCTGATGTAATAAGTACTGCTGTTAATTTTTCTTTGATTACTTGGTAAAATTCAGCTGTAAAGCCATCTGATCTGGTTTTCTTTTATTGGTAGGTTTGTGATTACCAGTATTTGTTTATTCATTTTTTGTCTGGCTGATCTGCTCGTGGTTGAATATTGAATGCTGAAATCCACTACTATGATTTTATTGCTATCTATTTCTCCCTTTACATTCATTAATATTTGATCTATGTGTGTAGGTGCTTTGATGTTGGGTGCACATATATAATATTTACAATGGTTACTCATTGGGTGAATTGACCTCTTTATCATTACTGATGACTTTTTCTGTCTCTTGTAAAAGCTTTAGAGTTGAAGTCTATTTTACCATGAACATAAGCATAGCCACCTCTGGTCTCTTTTGACTCACCTGGAATATCTTCTTCATTCATTTCACTTTCAACCTATGTGTGTCTTTAAAGCTTAAGTGAATCGCTTGCAGGCGGAATATAGTTGGTTCTTAACACTCAACTACTCTATGTCTTTTGATTGAGAATTTAATCCATTCGTATTAAAGGTTATTATTGATAAGCAAACACTTATTACTGACATTTTGTTCTTTCTTTTGTGGTTGCTTTGCAGTCTATTTCCCCTTTCTTCCTCTCTTTGTGATTTGGTAATTTTTCAGGTAATGCTAAGCTTTGGGTCCCTACTTTTTATTATCTGTATATCTGCACTAAGTTATTATATTGTGGTTGCCAGGAGCCTTGCATAAAACATCTTAGAGATATAATCCAATATTTTGAGCTGACAAAAACTTAACTTCTGTTACAGAGAGACTTTGTTAAGACTCCAGAGAAAAACTGGAGACGTTTATTCTGTCCTCCATACACAATTACGTTTTTGCATTATGTTTATGTTTTTGATGTCACAATTTATGTCTTTTTCTATTATGTATTATCATGGCATTGGTTACTTTTGATTGTTTTGACTTTCATCATGGAGGACATGCATAATTTAGACACCACCATTATGATATTAGGGTATTTTAAATTAGATATATATGCACCTCTGCAAGAGAGTTTTATACTTTTTTATATATTCATGATCATAATTATCATCCTGTTTCCACTTAACCATTTCTTGTAAGGTGAATGTAATGGTAATAAATTTTGTTAGCTTTACTAGTCTGTAAAAGGCTTTATTTCTCCTTTGTTTCTGAAGGACAGATTCGCTGGGCATACTATTGCTGTCCAGCAGGTGTTTTTCGTTTTCTTTCCACACCATCCATTCTCTCTTGACCTCAAGGTTTCAGTGAAGAAATCCACTAATAGTCCAATTGAGATTCCTGTATCATGTCACTTGATGATTTTCTCTTGCTCCTTTTAAATCTGTCTCTGTTTTTGTCTTTTGACATTTTGATTATAATGTGCTTCAGAATAAACATATTTTGGTTAAATATATTGAGAAACTTTTGAGTTTTGGAATCTGGATGTCCGTATCTCTCTCCAGACTTAGCAACCGTTCCACCGTCATTTCATTTCAGGAAAGAAGCCTTTGGTCCTTTCCCTTTTACGTAACATGAGGATTTGTTCACGTAATGATGTCTCACATGTCCTGTACGCTGTCTTCACTCTGTCCTCCTTTTCCTCTCTGCATCCTATCAAAAGACCTATTGCCACATTCAATGTTTCTTTCTTCCACTTTATCTAGTCTTCTGTAGAAGGTCTCAGGTGTATTTTATTATTTAATTGAATGAATGATTCAGAAATAAGATTTCTGTTTGGTTCTTTTTTATGATACCTATTTGTTTGTCAAATTTCTCACTCAGATAATAAATTATGTTTTTGACTTCGTTAAATTATCTATTTGTATTCTCATGTATTTCTCTGTGCTTCCTTAAAATTATTATTTAAGTTTCTTTTCCCAGAAATTCATACATTTCTGTTTCTTTGTGACGAGGTATGAGAGAATTACTGGGTTTCATTTGATGATATTTTCTCGGGGTTTTTGGTGTTCCCTGTGTCCCTGAGTTGATGTTCATTGTCTGGTTGTGCAGCCACGTCTTGCAAACTTTATAGAGTGGTTATTAGAGGGGAAAACTTTCATCTGCAGATGGGCCTGAAGGTACTGTCTGGAAGGGCTGCCTTACTGTAGTGTCTGTGTAGCTTCTTAAGTTGTGATCCATGTTACGATGACTGCAGACGCCTCGTCAGTAATCTAGACTGCAGAAATCTGTGACAGTGACATTGGCCGTGTAGGTTATTAGGACATGTGCTTTGGAGAGCATACTGTCCTTGTCTTTCTCAAAGAGAGTTCTGGATGTGTAGCCTGTCCTTGACATGGGTCTAAAACAGTTCACAGGCAGCCACAGTGACACTGGGATCCGGAACATTCTATGTATTTTGGTTTCTTTCAAACACAGCAACATAAAATTCAAATACTCTGGCATTTAACTTAAAAAAAAAATTAAATCACCCTAATTCAAGCCCACTTTTTGACTTGGGAAAAAAAAACTACTAAATCTCTTGTTTTATGATAGCAATGACTTACTTCAAAGTAGTTCAATGAGAATTGGTATTGGAAATTGCCTTAAAGATACAAATTGAAATAATTATCTTTAAATATGCATAATATGCATAACATTAAACAAAAACGTCTGTCAATGAACATCACAAAAATATCACAACATCACAAAGCATCACAAAAAGTACTCAAAAACATTATAAAACAAGAATAAAATATTTTCCTTTACTTTTTCAACAAATCTAATTTGAACTATAATCTTCATATTTCACCTATATATATATATATATATAAATTCAAATATATTTCCCTTCCATTAAACCATTTTTCTATTTTCAAAAGACAGTAAGATGCTATTACATACGTGTGTATGTTTGTATTCATTGTAAGTCAAAATCAGCATTTTACTTTTTAAGGCAGATATAAGCAGAGAAATGGTGAAATGAAGAATATTTGGGTAATATTTAAACTGAAATAAATATAATACAGTACTTTTAAAATCTCAGTATAATTAAAATTTTAACAATTTCTAAGCTATATTTTGAAGAGCTATTTTTAATAACATTCTGGATCTTTTGGTTCTTCCCATTAGAGGTATCCCAGTACCGGAAAAAATCATCTCTACGGAAGGTCACCCTGATTGCAGTTTCTAATGCAATTTGCACTGAGCATCCCGACTTCACCTGGTCAGAGAGTACTGCTTCCCCAAGGCCGCCCCAGGGTCCTGTTGACGAATCGCTCTAATTGCAGTTGGCGCTGTAAACAAGGCGGCGACTCCGTGCTCTGCCAGCACACGGAAATAAGCGCTCGCGTCTGGAGTTCCCACAGGCTTCCCCTGCAATGAGATTCAGTTAAAATGTCACTGGGAAAAATGTCTCAGATTTCTCTGACAGTTCAATACTTACACATTTAACACCACAATATTAATAAAACGAGGCTCTCAATAAATCTCAGTTTTCAAATATTTCCATGTTCTGCCATAAATATAACAGACCCAATACCCAGGCATCAGAGAGGCTGTTTGCTCCATCTTAAAAGCATGGAGTCACAGCATCTTAAAAGCTTTCAAATTCCAGATTTTTCTTATTCAAATTTTTAAAGGTAAAGAGCCAGAAAATTATATCATATTCAAATTAAGAACACAAAACAGTTTTGTATTTGACAAAATATGAAATACATTGTTTTGCATCATAGGCTAAATGTGAAAAATGTGAAGTATGATTGCTAAGAATTTCAAACATAATACATTTCTTTTCATGATCGCTATCAAGAGTGAGGATAGCCATTCTCAAAGTATCTGAGAAAAGGGGAAAATCCCAAACCATCCTGACTCCTGAGCAATGACCTTTTCAATGAAATGTCTCACTCCAAGGAAAGTAACTTCTACAGATTGAAAATAATCCAAGAAAATAACCCAAAGTGCATGTTTTCAGACACTAAATGACATTATATGTGTTCACGTGAAAAAAAATGCATAAAAATTTAAAACTTTTGGCAAACTATTCAATTAAAAACAAAAAGAATTTTTGATTGATGTCTCTGCAAGGTGGAAAATATGAACAAGTTATTGAAATAAATCAATAACTTTTCAAAATTCTAAATGAACCATACAGTTTATCTTGGCTCAGCCACATCCCTCATTCCAATCTCCGCCCATTCTCATCACTGCTAAGTCTACTTGTGTTTCTGAAGCAAGGGACCCAGAATGTTAATATATGCAAAGTGAAACTATATGCACATATTTCAGTCAAAATTCTTTTAGTAGAAGTTGGGATAAACAAAGGGAAACCGGTTTATGATCTAGGCACTATTTCTTGAAGCCTTAACAGTATTCGAATAGATCAGGAATTTCTACGATAATGAGTAATATTTCCTAGACTTCCCTGACCAAATTCTCTGAGTTTCCCAAAAATTTTATAAAACATATGAGGGAACCAATAGACTGAGGAAAAAAGAGGGAAATATTGGCTATTAGCAAATTCAGAGATCTCCACAAACAGGGAATAATTAAAGAATGTGTGATAAATATGAGGTAGATCATAGATGTCCAATAAATTTGATTTAATATCCACTAATTTCATCTTTGACAGGACATTCTTTAATTTTTGTTCTTAAATGGTTAGCCTTTGTATTTTTTAGTACAAATATGTTTCTCATTTAAAAACATTACCTCTGTAGATTTTTTATATTGTTTTCTCCCTTGTTCTTTTAATACCAGAAAGTGTTTGTTTTAACTAGAAATGTATTTTTTTGTCATCACAACTATCCCAAAACTCGTGATTTCAATTTATTCCATTACTGCTTCATACAGGTCAATACATTCAAATATATAAAAAATTTGGCAGATACAATCCAGCACACAGCGTGAGTCACAAATTTTGAAGAACTGAGCACATCAGTTCAAAATGAAATCTGCAACTTTATTCTTTCTAACAAAGCAAGGAAAACATTTGATTTTTACTTCTTTGATATGTCTTAGGCATTGATCAGTCCCCGGAGTATTAGACTATGAGTTTTGAAACTTGATCTGACACACATAAAAATGACCTGTGTACTGACCTCAGGCAATTGACTTGCCCTGTCTATGCTTCCATTATCTCGCCGGCTAGGTAAGAATAAATCACTTTGCCAATATTTCCTCAATAAGCTAAAAGCACCGAAATAATATTGTAAGATAGTTTGACCTCCACTGAAGAAAGATATTTAATAGGCAATTGAAATTAAGTTCCACTATATTGCCAGTGTTATGGGTAATGAAAATGTATTCACTAAGTGTTACTTTAGTGTCAATGAAAATGTTACATTGTGTATGACTATCTCCATGACGTGATGGATTTTACAATGCCTCTAATTATTTGTGTTTATTGATAACAGTAAGGACAGCGTAAGTGTTGTTAGAAATATAGTCATGCACTACCTAACAATGTTTAGGACAAAAATGAAATACATATAAGACAGGGTACTATAAGATTATAATGCTGTATTTTTATTTTCCCTTTTCTATGCTTAGTTATATTAAGGTAAATATTTACCGCTGTGTTACAGTCTCCTACAATATTTAGTATAGTATCTTACTGTACAGGTTTGTAACCTAGGAGCAGTAGGCTATACCATATAACCTTGGTGTGTAGTAGGCTGTACCATCTAGATTTTTGTGTAAGTACATTCTATGATGTTCGCACAGTGATAAAATTGTCTGAGAACACATTTCTCAACACATATCCCCATTGTTAAGCAATGCATAACTGTGTCAGTAAAAATCTTTATCATACTTTTTATAAGTAAAATAGGATTGTAACCACTGTTGCAATCCTGACCCTTTGCTAAACAAGTTCCATCAATAGGATAATTCTTGAGCACAAAATCATGAGCCTATAGACCACACAGAACACCAAGGATGTGATGTATAAAATCCTGCAATATTCTTTTGTAAGTTAGTTGAACACAGAAAGGTCCCATTGTTTCACATTTTATTGTGCATTCCCCAGAAGATAATCCAATGCTGTAAATAAAATGCTTCCATTTTTAAAAATTACTTTAACATGTCTCTACTTAATTCTTTTTAATTTTATTAAATTAAAAATTTAATTTATTTTTTTATTTTTATATTATTTTTTATTATAAATTTTTATTAAAAAATTTAATAAAATTTAATAAGATTTTTTTAATTTTATTAAAAAATATTTGATCTGAAATTTAATTGAAACAAGAATTATATCAAAGAAATTACCTTTTCCAAAAAGAAATATGGCAATTAACATAAATGTTAAGTCCCGAATGATATAAACTCTTGAGGTAACATAACGCAGCACAAAACAGGATATTTCTTTGAAAACTACAGTCCCATGAAGATGATTTATCATCTTGTTTAGGTAATTAGTCTCAGTGTATATATTCATTTCATATTCTGGGCATAATTTCATGAATAAGTCAGGTAAGATCCAACTGTAATAGAACTCATAGTCCTCTAAGTATGAATGTGTTTATGTGAAAATATTAACAATTACACAGCAGATGTGGCAACCTATTTGCATTTAATGAAGGGAGAAATACAATATACCTCTCAGGACTTGTATGTTCTCAGAACCTATCTAGTTCTCAGCTGAAGTGGTACATTCAGGAAGTAAAAGAAAGCCTACAAGCATCTTTCATTATTAACACTAAGTAAAAGTGACTCTATGGCTTATTGATTTAATTTATAACTCTTTTCTCCCATCCTTGTGCACGTGCACACACAGAGACAAGCATGCACACGTAAGCAGTATAATCTCTGCAACAAGGCTTTTTTAGCCTTGTAACACACTAACCATGCTGAACTGTCTAAAGAAAATGACGGCGACTCCAGAATGTGCATTTTCAATAAGGGGCAATAGCCCGAACAACATTCAATTCAAAAATAAGAAGATTCTAAGACTGCAGGGATTTAAATAAATGCACACCAAAGGGAGTAACGCAGCTAACAGGTGTCAACTTCAAAACTCCTCAAACTCAAATGAAATCAAAGTCTACATTATGGTTTGCTGCTCAAATAGCAGAGACAGAAAATGGTCACTACAACATTAAAGCAATTTCTAAGCTTTTAGCTGTTACGAGTCACGAATTCTATCACCAGAGATTCACAAAATATCAACTTCTAATAGGTAGATTTATAATGTGGCTAGCAATGATACAAAGCACCACTGCCAAGGAGGTTACCCAAACACCCTGTAATTAACGTCCATCTGCAATTTTCTACCAGTAATGATGTAGAGCACAGATGATGAGTCTCCAGTTAGAAAACCAGGTAATGTTCAACATCTCACATATTTCCTACTGAGGTTAAGTTTCCAATACAGGAAAATAGTGAAATACAATCTCCTGGCAAATGCAGATATACATGCACTTAAAACACCAGCAAATAAAATCATTTAATTGCTCAACTATGGGGCCTATGATTCTGTTCATGCAAGGATTGTGGTCAAGGCTACTTGAGATTTCACACTCTGACATAAACATTTTTGAGTCACCTGCAGTTTTTGCCTCCTCCTTGTGGCAGGATTAGAAATATATCTGACCCCTATTTGGAGGCTACTTTTGAGAAATGTCACCCAAGTCATGTTTCCAGTGCAGTTCTGAAGTGACAACAGCATCTCTTATTGACTAGTAGCAAATCTCATTTCATCAGACAGGTGCTACAGAGAATCGTTTTGCTTATTTCAGAAAAGTAATGATGCTGGCGATAGCATTTGTCGAGTTCCTATGTATGTCGTGTGCCTTTATCAAGAGATGAGTGTTTTGGACTATGACATTTAAACGTAAGACCTGTTAAAATGTGAGCAATTCTTTAATATACTTAGTGGGAAAAAATAAAAATGCAGAATAGTATTCATAACATTTGTATAATCCATTTGCATTAAAAGAGACATTGCTTATACATGAATTATAACTATTATACATATAAGATTGACTTCAAGGGAGAGAAATTGGAAATCTGGAAAGGGATGACATTGAGATTTTTACTGTTTACCCTTTTGTAAGTATGAACCAAGAGAGTGAATAAGCTCTTTAAAAAAATTGGGTTTTTCTTCCGTAAGTCCCTTTCTTTAAAACTCATTATTTTGTTCCAGTTTTCAAAATATTACTGCTGCTTTAAACCCAGATGGCATAATTGCCCTATGACTCAAGAACCTCAGATCTAGAACCTGTGTTATTACAGCAGACTCCTTTTTAAGAAATAAAAACTTTACATCTGATTCAGACGGGACTACCTGGATTGCTAGCTGCTGGAGATGTTTCATCCTCCCTTTGGCCTCACCTCTAAGTACTGATGCCGTCTTAACTCCCTTCATCTTACTCACACCGCCATCTAATTCTCCCATTACTCTAACCGAAATGCAAAGTATCATTTCTTGGGATGCTTTTGAATGATCCAAATGTTTAGTTCCAGTGCTACGGATCCTGATTCAATTGGCCTTGATCTGGGTGTGAACACTGCTATGTTCTATAATGTCCCTTAAGTGGTTTTAATCTCAATGCATGGACTTCTAATTGGCACCCCTGATTAGATGTTATCTTTCAATATCCTCCTGTCTGGCTGCACCAGGGGATGTGCCCAGAATTTAACATTAGTTATTACTGATTTTCTCCATCTGTGACCAAAGAGCCAACCATAAGTATTAACAAATGAATATACTAATAATTGAAATATGCTCCTAGGATGCTGTATACAGAGAAAATATTGATGAGAAGTACCCCATTGTCCCAAGTCCTTTATGTCATACCCTAGAGACATAGATATCATGATTTATAGGACACAGCATAGCTTCCTTAATACAACTGCCTCTTCTCCAGAGATGGAAGTATTAGTTCTGGCCCGGTAGCTCTTTCTGTGTTGCTCAGAGCCCTGTGAAGACTGTGACTCCCACCTGTGCTCTCAGCTGGTTTATCACTACTCGAGAAGATTATATCTTAACTCCTTAGATGAGGAGTTCCTGGCTTGAACTTCAGAGGAATTCATGGACATTCTGAAATTAAAAGTGGGTGTATATGTATTCATTTACCTAGGGAGAGAGTCAGTAGCTTTTATTAGATTCTGAAAAAAAAATAGTTATAAGCAGAAGTTTTTGAGCTATATTAAAGCCTCCCTAAAGACAGTACTTTCTGCAAAGATTTTCAGTTTGGTGCTGAGGAACATGTAGAAACCATAACATTTGTCCATTGACTTTTCCAAAGGATGGATAATTTGCTTTCACATTACTGTTCTACCCACTTCTATCAAAAAGCTAAAAATATTCCCAAAGGAAAAAAAAAAACAAATAGACACAAATCTAAGGTCCTCAACCAGTCTGGCCTCATCCTCCCTTTTCACTTTGATCACAAGATCACCTTGTTTGTAAGTGAAACCAATCAAATGTTAACAATCTCCCATGGTCCAAAATCAATCATTTCTATCTGCTTACTATTTTGAAAATCCCTCCTGTGCAGTAACCCCTTTTTGTGAGGCCCACCTTACTGTAATTCCTCAGGCTTCAGGCCTTCCTTTTCCTTAGTTAAAAACATACCCTGACTTCCAGGACAGAGAAAGTAAGACTTCTCCAAGGCTAAAGCTCCAAGACACTTTCATACATATTTACATATTTTTAAAGATATATGTGTGCTATGGCCTTGACGGTGTCCCCCAAAATTCAAATGTTGAAAACTTATTCCCCAAGGCAGCAATGCTGCAAGGTGGGCTCTTTTGGAAATGATTAGGTGATGAGGTCTCCAGCCTCATGAATGGATAAACGCTGCTATAGAGAGGCCTGTGGGAGTTGCTTCTTCTCTCCTGCCAGGTGAGGCCACCATGTGCCTCCTCTCTGGAGGAGGTAGCAACAAGGTGCCCTCTGGGAACCCGAGGTACAGCCTGCCTGCACCTTGGATGTCCCAGCCTGCAGAACTGGGAGCAATAGATTTCTGCTTTATACAGATCACCTCACTGGGGTCTGTTACACCAGCACAAATGAATAGAGACAGCGTGTGTTACCTACACCTCTGCCTAGATCTCTCTCTGCCCGTTGAGTTTGTTCCTTGCCTTTTCTTACCTCTGAGAGTTGACTGTTAGGGGCCTTATGATAAAGTCCATCTCAGAAAGAGAAGTCAATACTTGTATCTAGCTGATAAGAGTTTGTTTGTTCCACTGCATAGAAGCTTACCTGCAGGGGTATTAATGTCAGGTCATGGAAGGAGAGCACTGCAGAGCTTGCAGACCCAGCGCTGAGCTAATGAGGGCCCCTGACCTTCTCAGCAGTCACAGAGGATTTATCCCTGGTTTACGGCTTTCAGCAGGACTGTTTCCACCCTGAGCTCTTTCATGCTAATGCACAGTCACTCTGGTATCTTGTACTAGAGAAACAAATTAAGGTTTTCCTTACTCATAGGGATTAGTGAGACTTTGCTATAAGAAGGGAAATTAAATGGCTTCTTGCTTAATCACACTAACAGACTTCTGCCCAGGAAGCAAACTGCGGTTATTCTTAGGTGCATGTTGTAATTCATCCCAAAACTTCACAAACCTTAGTTCCTCCCTACCGTCTAGTACTCTGCCTAAAATAACTACCAAAAATGCTCATATTTCCCAATGTCCAAAAACAAAACTACAACAAACCTTCCTAAGTAAGAAAGTGTCTTTGGGAAGGTGGCAATGACACCCTAATCCCCAAAGCCCTCTGGGGTTAATCCTGTGAGGCCTCTCTCTGCAGTACCTGCACTGGTGACCCCCATGTTCTGGGAAACCTCCCGCCCCTTACTTAGCCTGTTCTCTCACAGCCACTTTTCACCTCAATGCACAGAACTTCTGTTTCTCAGCCTTGAGGCTGCCCCACATTTCTGTTCTCTTGATCTCCATCAAGACTTACATGACTAACTCCTCTAAAGCTCTCACTCTGAAAGTTTTTGTGGCTTCAAACCAGTATCAATGCCATTGAAATGACTGAGTAGCACTTTCAGACTCGACACCACCAGAACTGCAAGTGCCGGCTTCCTCTGTCCCAGCTGTTCCTCCTACTTAGCACTTCAGCTGATAACTGACATTATATTGGTTTGCCCATCTCAACACGTGACAACTATTTTCAACTCACTTTTGATCTAGCTCTTGTAATTTCCACCTGACACCCTAACATCCTGCCTTAATGTTCTGATCACTGATACCCTTGTCCTGGCCACATACGCGAAAGTATAAAGTATGGCAAGGAAATTATGCCCTTAAAGCTGAGGAACTTTGTTTCAAATCTCAGTGCTCCATTCACCCTTGTGCTGATAGCAAAGATTTTTTTGTTGTTGTTGTTGTTTGTTTTTTGTTTGTTTTGTTTGAGACAGAGTCTGTTTGTTGCCCTTGGTAGCTGTGGCATCATAGCACACAACAACCTCTAATTTGGGGCTCAAGGTATTCTCTTGCCTCAGACGTCCAAGTAGCTGACATTACAGGTGCCCGCCACAATGCCTGGCTATTTTTAGAAGTGAGGTGTCATTCTGGCTCAGGCTGGTCTCTAACCTGTGAGCTCAGGCAATCCACGCCTCAGCCTCCCAGAGTGCTGGGATTACAGGTGTGAACCACCACCCCTAGCCCCTGAGGAAGATATTTGTATTCCTGATTTCGAGTTTTACATCTATAAACAGGAGACTGAAATATATACCTCATGGACTTTTAGGTACAATTAAGACCATGAATATAAAATGCCTAGAAGAATAACAGTCATCTAACACTCAATCGATAATAGCTATTATATTATTATCACTATCTCATTCCCGAAGTCTCCCTATCTGCTAGACCTGAGCTTCCCTTAACGGACTAGCACACAGACTTTTGAGCCAGGACACAAGAATGAAATGTGATGATCTCCTATAATTTATAAAGAAATTGTCACACCTTTTACACAATATTAAACGTTTCTTTCTTAGGTTTACTTTGATTTGTTTGCTTTCTGTTCTTTATATTAATTGTAATCCCTGATGACTATTCCATCAGCTCCTTCTGTGCAAGGGCTGTATCTGACCCGTACTCTGTCTCCCCCGTAGCCTCTCACGTGATGTTGAGGTGATAATAGACATTAATAAATTTTGTGGATGGAGCTATAACAATAGCTGTACTTATTTGCTCCAACATAAAATACAGGCACACATAGAGAAAAATAGACTGAAAAATAAACATCTCTGAACAACTAGCCATGTGAGAAACCCCAATGATGCTGACATCAGCTTTATAATCTTTTCCAGTTGAGAGGACCAAATTCTATAGCCCAAATCAAAGTAATGACTAAGTCATGATTTTTCTCATTCCATACACACAGAAAATCAGATTGCTGTATACATATTTAAAATGAAAAAAAAAAAAAAAGAAGTCATTTTCCATTACATGAGACAAAAACGATATTGCCTATTGAGTATTCCAGTTGGGAACACTGTCTGCCATTTCCACATCTTGTACTCCTGGAAAGCCTTCAGGGCAATAACACACATGAACCTGTCATTCCTATGACAACAATGCCTTTTTTTGTATTATTTTCTGAATGCCCTACCTGAGGCTATTTGACAGTTAACTTTTTATTTTAATAAGCAGACAGAATACACTAAAACACTCTAAAATAACAAGAAGTATAGTACAGTAAATACATAAACCATAGCAATCATTTATTACCAATGTCAAGTGTTATATACTGCACATCAAGGTGTATTACTGTACTTAGACACAGTGGTTGCATGGCAGGCTTGTTTATACCAGCATCATCACAAACATGTGTCAAGCTTATGATATTATAACAACCACATTGTCATGAGGTGATAGGAATTTTTCATATCCATTAAATCTTATGGGACCACCATTGCATATGCAATCTGTTGTTGACTGAAATGGCATTATCCAATGAATAACTAAATATAAAATAGTTAGACCTCCTTTCTCAAGCTAGACCTCCCATTTGATCCTGCAATCCCATTACTGGGCATCTACCCAGAAGGAAAAAAGTCCTTTTACCGTAAGGACACTTGCACTATACTGTTCATTGAAGCTCAATTTACAATCACCAAAACGTGGAAACAGCCTGAACGCCCACCAACCCAGGAATGGATTAACAAGCTGTGGTATATGTACACCATGGAATACTATTCAGCCATTAAAAAAGATGGAGACTTTACATCCTGTGTATTAACCTATATGGGAAGTGAAACACATTATTCTTAGCAAAGCATCATAAGAATGGAGGAGCAAGAATCCTATGTACTCAATTTTGATATGAGGATAATTAATGACCTAGTACATGGTGTGGGGGAAGGGAGAGCAGAAAAAGGGAAGGAGGAAGTGGGAGGGAGAGGGGAATAGCAGAGAAGGAAGGAGGGAGGGGGTGGGGCATCTTGGTGTGTGACACGACTTTGGGGGGCAGGACACAATTATAAGAGGGACTTTACCTAACAAATGCAATCAGTGTAAACTGGTTCTTTGTATCCTCAATGAATCCCCAACAATAAAAAAAAAAATAGTATTTCTTTTTTTTTTTTTTTTTTTAGTATCGCCTGCTTTCTTCTTATTCATATATTTTTTTTCTTTTCTTTTTTTTTTTATTATAGATAAAAATATGCAACCTCCCCCCTCCCTTCCCCTTCCTTGGTCCTTTCCCCATAGTCTTGTGGTATAGTTGGGTTATAGCCTTCATGTGAAAGCTATAGTTTAGCTTCATAGTAGGGCTGAGTACATTGAATACTTTTTCTTCCATTCCTGAGATACTTTGCTAAGGAGAATATGTTCCAGCTCCATCCATGTAAACAT
>CAUYPK010033139.1:0-53900 GCA_963574355.1 Loris lydekkerianus
CTGCTATCTGAATTTCAGAATCTCTTGGCATGTCTGGAAAACTCTCTTTCATAATTTCATGGAGAAGGGCCTCTGTGCCTTGCGAGGCCACTTCATCACTTTCAGGGATTCCAATGAGGTGGATATTAGCCTTCTTCAAATTATCCCAGAGCCCTCTGAGAGAATGATCCGTTTTTGCTCTCTATTTCTGTTCCTCTTTGAGAACAGAACGCTCCCTCTTTGGGAGCGTTCAAAGGCTTTGTCTTCAATGTCAGAAATCCTTTCTTCTGCTCTCTCCACTCTGTTACTGTATTTTTCAGATTTTTGAGGCCTGCAAATTCTTGCTTCAGTGTGTCAAAATCTTTGGTGGTTTTGTCTTAAAATTTGTTAAATTCTTGAGACTTTTGAATTTCTCCTCAAATGTCTAATTCCAACTTTTGAATTGTTCCTCAAATTTCTAATTCCAAATTTTCCTCCATTCTATTAATCTTGTTTGCAATCCAAATTCTGAATTTGATTTCTGACATCTCGGCCAGCTGTTTATGAATGGGATCTTTAGTTACATCTGCCATAACTTTCTTGGGGGAGGGGGGTTGATTTATTCTGGTTATTCATGTTACCAGAGTTTTTCTACTGATTCTGCCCCATGATTATTTTACACCATTTGATTTTTCCCCTGGAGCTTTGTTGAGAACCCGTACAGTGCTCTGGCCTGAGAAACTGGGGACCTGTTTGCTGTGGTGGGGCTAAGTGGTTCTGTCTTGTTTTCAGCTGGTCTCTGTCTGACCCTAGTGAAACAGTTACTCTGGGTTGAAGTCTCAGTTGTGGTGAAATACCAGCAATTAAGTCACCCCGCCCCCTCCCCCCCCACAGGCAACAATTAGAAAAGGAAAATCAAACCTTCCTACAATCACACACCCAGGGTACCACTTGAATAGTCCTTGGGTGATTGGCTCAGTTCAAAAGGTCCAAATCAATTGTCTCAGTCAGCACCTGTCTCAGGTGGGAGAGTTTAAAAGGTCTCTGGCAACTGGATCGCAGGGGTCTTGTGACAACTCAGATATGACTTGCTCCGCTGCTCTGTGAAGTCAGGAGGACCCACCCAGCAAATAGATCAGTCTGGGAAAGTTGATGCCTCCTTCCCCACCTTACATCTCTGTCACACCCAGTCACTGATAGCCCTGCAGGGTTGTGACCCAGTTGCCTTTAGTGAACAGATACTCCAGGGGTTTGCACCTGTCTGAATCATAAGGAAACCTATTTCTTCTCAGCCAGGCCGCTGTGCTCTGCCTCTATCCAGCAGGGAGAGGTGAGGTCTGACAACCTTGGGCACTTGATGGAGGCTGGGGGGTGTTCACTCAGTTCCAGCCCTGTCCCTGATTGATGTTACTGACAGAACAGAATAGACCAACTTTGCGGGAATTTGTTTCTGTCCCTGATAAATTCCCCTGCAGAGAGAAGCTGTTTTGAGTTCCCAGCACCTGAGCCTCAGGCCCTGTCTTTGCTCTTGCAGGTTTGTATTTGGTTAGCTGTCAGTTATAGGCTCCTGCCTTCCTTTGTCTATAGGCTGACTATCCCCTGAAGGCCGGGTGCATCTTAGGCTCAGTAAAGCGGTCCTCTTGGTCAGCCCAGCTCTGGGAATCTCCCAGCTCTGCACATGCGTTTTCTAGTCCCCTTGCTCCACCCAGGCCGGTATCACCTCAGGCAAACCCTTTACTCACAGGGCCTGAATTTCCATCCTAGATCTGTTCCGCGGTGGTTGCCATCTGAGAAGATGCCTGGCCTCCTCTGGTTGCCCAGGGAGACGGGGGTGTGGCTTTGGAATATCTGGGAGTGAGCCCTATTGTTGCCAAAAATGGCTGCTGCTCTGTGCCTCGGGGCACTGCCATTCCAGTGTGGTTCCCTCTTCGCCTACCATCCTCTCCTCACTCCCATGCTGCAGAATCAGCACTGACCAGCTGCAGTCTAGGCCCTGTCCACACCCCTCGAGAAATCGCCCAAGAATCTGGACTCCTAGGGGACAGGCCTCCAGACCTCAGAGTGAGAGTGAAGGGGAGTGCTGGGAACTCAGAATTGCAGGTGGAGAATATATACAGTTTTATACAGTTTTATGTCTGGCAGGAAAATGTCGTGGCACCATAGTAGGGGAGGTAGGTCCAGTTTTTAGAGGGTCTCTCCTGTGGAGTGCAGTGGGAGGACCTTTGAACTCTGCTCATTTGTTTGTGGGGCACTCTGAGCCATTCTCATCGGGGAGAGGACTCCCGTCTGCTTGGTGATGGATTTTGTACCTTTTTTTTGTATCCTTGGGGTTGCAGCTCACCTTAGCAGGGTTGATGTGCATTCTTCAACCTTCTCTCTTGGTGCAGCTCTAATCCACCAGGCTACTTGCTAAATTTCTGTCCTTTATCTCTCCTTCTAGATAGGACCCTCTGTGGAAAGCTGGCTTCAGTCAGCCATCTTGTCTCCGCCAGCCTAATTTGCAGCATATTTGCATTTTATAGTGGCGGTCATGTTTGCATAATCTGGAGATCAAATTATTCCTGACTCTCCACCTCTGATAAGTTATATTCTACCTGGAAGGTGAAAAAGAGGTTAGTGTTGACTCTGGAAAACAGATTTTTCTTTATAAACTTTCTTGATCCTAGGAAGAATGAACATCACAAAGAATTGCCAATGAGAGAACATCATCTCTGCCTTCTGGGATCACAGTAAAGGGATCTTTTCCTAAAGATAGGGCTTTCATGGCTGGTAGTTCTGCAAAGATTTTAGTAGTATATAGACACTTTTAATAATTTTATTATGTGTCATTTAATAATTTAATAATTTAATTTATTATGTTTAATTTATTAGTGTCAATAATTAATTTTTTGTATTGTGTATTTGAAAAAAATTATATCTAAACTGGATATTATTTCTCAAGACAAGGCTGAAGGAGGTGACAGTGTTGGATGACTTGATATAAAGAAAACTATATCAGTTAAATAATAATATGATCGATACTCAGATGGGGCAAATTTTCTCCTCCTTCTACTCTAACTGCTGGAACATCTGCAAAAACACTCCAGCCCGTTGTTTTCCAATCTCTTTCTTGCCATTTCACTTCTATGGCATTCTATTCTTCCTTTCCCTAGGTTCTATAGTCTTTGGTGACACTATGGTCATGGGAAAGCCATCCTATGGGATAGAGTTAAATAATCTTCAGTGCATCATTCCCAAAGTAGATATAGAAATGGCCTAAATCAGAATCACCTGTGCCATTCATTAAAAGTGCAGTTTCCAGTTTGGTGTGAGACTTAGGAAAAATTATTTTTATTTATTTATATCTCAATAAAGCTTATTATTTAAAAAATGACAAGACCAGGAGGGGCCCCTAAAATGAGAAGAGTGGAGATTCCCCAGTAAGTGCTTAGAAAGTCACTGTGCAAATACATTTATGTTCCAATGTAGTGAGTTAGGGTTTCTGAGTTCTCAAGGTACTGAGGGAATTGTGTAAGATAGAAAATCCCATTGAAAAGTGTTTACTGACTTGCAGGATGCAGGGGATTGACAGTCATGAAGATACACATGGATGTAGATTAGGGACAGAGATAGATTTAGGGCCCATGTGTTTTATAAGAATGAAAATGTGTGTGTGTGAGAGAGAGAGAGGGAGAGACAGAGTGTTTGTGTTCCTAATATATGAGTAAACAAATCCTGGATAGGATAGAAAAAGGAAAGAACTGGAAGTTCTTCAGGTTCCACTTCTAATTCTGGTCTTCTTGCTATTTCTACCACCTCTGCAGTTACTTCCTCCACTGAAGTCTTGAACCCCTCGAAGTCATCCGTGAGGGTTGGAATCAGCTTTTCCCAAACTTTCTCAGTGTGGACATTTTGACCTCCTCCTGAGAATCATGCATGTTCCTAATAGCATTTAGAATGGTGAATCTTTTCCAAAAGGTTTTCTTCTCAATTGACTTCCCAGATCCCTTAGAAGAGTCACTATTCATGGGTTAAGCGACTGTAGTGGCTGGTTCAATCTGTCATCCAGACCAAGAAAACTTTCTCCATATCAGCAATAAACTGTTTGATTTTCTTATCATTTGTGTTCCTTGGAGTAGCACTTTTAATTTCCTTCAGAAATTTTTCTTTTGAATTCACCACTTGGCTGACTGTTTGGTGCGACCTAGCTTTTGGCCTAGGTTGGCTTTCAACATGCCTTACTCACTAAGCTTTATCATTTCTAGCTTTCAATTTAAGGCAACTCTTCCTTTCAGTTGAATACTTAGAGGCCATTGTACAGTTATTACCTGGCCTTATTTTATTTTATTTTATTTATTATTTTTTTGAGACCGAGTCTTACTCTGTCATGCTGAGTAGAGTGCTGTAGCATCACAGCTCACAGCGACCTCAAACTCTTGGGCTCAAGCGATTCTCTTGCCTCAGCTTCTGAAGTAGCTGGGACTACAGGTGCCTGACACAATACCAGACCAGTTTTTCTATTTTTAGTAGAGACAGGGTCTTGCTTTTGCTCCAGCTGGTCTTGAATTCCTGAGCTCAGGTGATCCACTGGCCTCAGCCTCCCACAGTGCTAGGATTATAGGGGCCAGCTACCACACCCAACTTACCTGGCCTAATTTTAATATTATTATGATATTATTATGCCTCAGGGAATAAGGAGAACTGAGGAGAGGGAGAGAGATGGGGAACAGCTGGTTGGTAGAGCAGTCAGAACACACACAACATGTATTGCTTAAGTTCAATGTCATGTGGGTTTTATTTGTGGTGCCCCAAAGTAATTATAATAGTAACATCAAAGATCACTGATTTCTGATCACCACAACAGATACACCACATTTTTTTTTTTGTATAATGTGCATTTTTTTCCCTAAATATTTGAGGGAAATATAAGAATGTACATTATACATGGATACTACTAATTCTGTATCTATATAAATGTTTTTAATTCTTTTATTTACGCTTATGTGTTAAAAGCATAACTCTTTGTTAAAAAATGCTAAAATTCCTTTATAATGCAAACACAAGTACCTAAATGTAAACAAGTAAAGATTTGAATTAAAAATTAAAATTTAAATATTAATTCATGCCTGTAATCCCAGTACTCTGGGAGGCTGAGGTGGGTGAATTGCTTGAGCTTAGGAGTTGGAGACCATCCTGAGCAAAAGTGAGACCTCTTCTCAAAAAAAAAAAAAAAAAAAAAAAAAATAGCCAGGCATTGTGGCAGGTGCCTGTAGTCCGAGCTACATGGGAGGCTGAGTCAAGAGGATTGCTTGAGTCTAGGAGTTTCAGGTTGCCGTGAACTAAGATGCCATGGCATTCTACCCAGGGCAACTGAGTGAGACTCTGTCTCAAAAAAAAAAAAAAAAATTAAAGTTAAAACAAAATATTTTTTTTTCTGAAAGTTTGGGTCAAAAATGTGGGTGCACATTATACCTGGGAGCATATTATACATGGCACAATACAGTAATAATAATGAAAAATTTGAAATATTGTCAGAATTGCCAAAATGTAACATAGAGATACGAGTGATCACATTCCTGCTGGAAAAGCCGTGTTAATAGATTTTCTCTTTGCAGTATTACCACAAACCTTCAATCTCTCAAAAGCAATAATATTGTGAAGAGCAATGAAGTGCAGACCAGTAAAACAAGATGTGCCTGAACATTCATTTACACAGTGTGCTAATGCTTAGTCACTAGGTAGCATAATCATTACTCGCCCTGGAAAATTCGAGTCAGATTAATTTTATCATGTATTTTGATTACCATATTCTTCCCTTGAAGGCTCTATTTTCAGGGATTATTTGTAGTATGGTCATGACTTGTCCTAGCTGAAAAAAAAAAAAAAATTAAAGGGACTAATTATGCCAAATGTTTTTGTCTAAACCTTATAATTACTTGTGTCCTCCAGCTGTATGTTAGGACAAAGTCTCAGGATGGCCATATTTACCCTCACGCTCTTTTATCCTGTTACAGGGCTGGAATAAGAAAGAGACTTCAATTTACATATTTCTATGGTACTTGTAATCTGTGCCAGAGGAGGGAATAAAGTGTGTCCCATGTAGCAAATGCAGTCCGGGGGACAGTAGCTCTGAGTTAAATCAGAGCTGCCAGGTCTGCTTGGCACCAGACAATGCAATAGGCCCTGGCGCTTCTATTCTCTTCAGTTCTTTCTGCAACTGTTGATCCACCTCTGGGGCTACAGTGGGGTTTTAATTATTATTATTTTTTAATCAAAGCATCCACATGTCCGATTGACTTGTGCTCTTGATTTCCTAACTATTTCTATGAAGGAGTCTTGAGTCACTGTTGTTGTTTGCAGCTGGTGGGATTTTTATTTTCAGCAGGTCAATAGGGTTACTTGTATACACTTTTTTTCAGTCATTATTGATTGAAACTATCCTCAGAAAAGAAAATAATGGCAGGAGGAGAGATCACTGCTGAATGAATGGAATGGACGGTGCCCTTGGGATGGAGAAAAGTAGACTGTATTGTGTTAGAACCCACTGTGAAGGGTCTGACATTTGACCCTCATGCAAGCTGACCATAGTTTCATGGATGCTGGTAGAAGACATGAGACTCCTGGAAAAAGAACAGTCTGTTACTCACAGCAATAGCAGCAGCTAGAGTATTAGCAATTTTGAGCCGGTTCTCTGAGCCCTAATTCTCACAGTGCAATATAGGATCAGCTGATACCTGCATAGGCTGTGGATTGCATTACAGAGAGGAACCCTGAGTTTAGGGACCCAAATCTTTTATAATGGGCAGTGAGCAAGCCTGCTCTTTGCTCTCTATCCTCCAATACTTTTCATTGCACAAACATCTTGAAAAGATAGCCTGCTGTAAAAGGCAGTACAAGATGCACAGAAACACAAGAAACCCATGAAAAATTGTCTCCCAGCACAAAGAACATATCACGGCTTGCTGTTCACCACGCTGATGACCTGGCTGTGAGTCACAAGCTAGGATCACTGTGAATTGATATCAAACATTTTTGAGATAAGTGTGCTATAATGAATCAAGGCTACATGGGCAGTGCTAAAAGAGGTATGCTTCTTTCTACTCACCTGCTGCCTGTCTTTTCTCTCCAGCTGTCTTGTAATCGCTGTGTGTATTTGTCCATCTCTCACAGAGCAGAGCACAGAGTTAGCTGATGATGCTAAGAACAGCACAGGAATTTATTCTTTTTTTTTCTTTGAGACAGAGTCTCAAGCTGTCACCCTGGATAGAGTGCCATGATGTCATAGCTCACTGCAACCTCCAAGTCTTAGGCTCAAGTGGTTCTCTTGCCTTAGTCTTTCTATTTTTAGTAGAGACGGGGTCTCTCTTTCTGCTCAGACTGGTCTCAAACTCATGAGCTCAAGCAATCCACCCACCTCAGCCTCCCAGAGTGCTAGGTTTACAGGCGTGCGCCACCATGCCCAGCCAGGAATTTATTCTTTATAGCTCAGGAAGCAGCTTTCTTGGGTGTCCTCAGGACTGAGAATAGCGAGGTGTTAGCATTTTCGGGTTAGTGTTATTTTCTAGTATTTTTGCCCAAGGTTTAGCAAAACTCTTTTCAAAGGATGGCTACCTGGGAAATCTGTTCACTTTGGTCCTGTCTACTGCCTTTCCAGCTGCCCATGTCCTGGAAGACTGGGCTCAGATCTTGTTCTAAAGAGGAGGCAAGGGTGGGCTTGCTTCTCTAGTCCAACTGGGAGGCTGCTTGAAGGACAGGAGAGTGACAGGAGGCCACACTGTTGTGAGGAGCAGAGGAGGACACACCAGGAAAAAGCAAAGTGGGAAGACTTCACGTACCTGCAAAGTGACCTCAGGAGATGAAAGGAACACCAGGGTCTAGTTACCTGGTTGTGAGCTGCAGAAATCCATGGTTTGGGGGGATTTTATTTTTTTAATTTAAAAATATATCTCCACTTTTTAGTTTTGGTAACATTTCCTCCCAAATGCAAAAATAATGCATGCTTGGTATAAAATTTGAGAAACACAAAAAAGTGAAAAGAATAATCTGACCCTAGCACTTAGAATCTTGTAATCCGAAGGCCTCACCCCCAGCTAACATCTTGGTGTGCACGGTGGCCAGATGATGGGACAGTAATGTGAATAGGTGTGTGGTCAGTGTCAAAGACAAACAAAGCCAACACTAGTTAGTGTGTTAAGGGCAGATTTTAATCAGTAATACAGATTACAATAGGGAAAAGAGGTGAGAGAGAACTAACACTCAGCTGCCATTTGTATAGAAGTGTCCAGGTGGTTTAAAGAGAGGAGGGAGAAGGCTGGGCCAAGCGGGGCCTTGGCAATCAGGGAAGTGAAAAATTACAAGCAGCAGGAAAGGGTGGGTCCACATGAAATCCGTTTGGGTTTGCTAAGTGGTGCTTACCTGTTTAGGCTCCTGCCATCTCACAGAGGCTGGGAGACAGGGGCCCTATCTTCAGGGGTTGGCTAGAACACACAGTGAATCCTTTTGGCAGCCTTGAGTTTTCTAAGGCAGGTACTTTAACAGGGGCTTAGGGTCATCCTAGCACAGTGGCCTTGAGCTATTGGAAACTGTGTTAGAGTTTTGTTCAAGTCTTTTTAGGCCAAAATGAAGACATAGTCAAGAAGAAGGCTCAGAGGAACCTGTCGAGTTTGACTGAAGAGAGAATCTTTGTCATCAGTCAGGCTGGTTTAATTCCTGGCCCACTTCCTCCTGGGGCGATTTCTTGAGTCTTTCTAAGCCTCTGTGTACTCATACCTACCTCATGCCATGCTTACTTATTGTGTCTCTCTGAGCATTAAGGAAGGAATGTGGCCTGGTCCCTGGCACACAGTCATTAGACACTCAGCAAACATTAGCTGGTACTGTTACTGCTGTTCTTTCCTTCCAAAATGCTATCATAACTTACATTCTGTTTTTAAATTTTGAGTTATTTCATGAACTTTGCTTCTGGTGCCTCCAAGAGAGGCCCCGCCATCTATCAGGATGGGGCTGGGCAGGGATGAGGGGACCTCCTGGCTCTTTAGAAAGGAGGGTGAGCCTGCTGCTTCTCCCACAACCAAAGGGGAAAGTGAGGCTCAAAGCAGGGGGGATGTTACCTGTCCAAGAAAAAAACAAAGCCACCTCCTGGGTTAGTATCAAAATACCCTAATCTGCTATGGCCATAAAGGGCCCTGACTTGGTGTTTATTGGAGTTAGGGAATTGGGTAGAAAATCAGTAATAACTGTCCTGACCAGGCTGAGAACACTGGAATTGACACGTAATGATAATGATGATGTCTTTAAAAAATAATCATCCTTGTTTACCACATGATGGGCACTGATGTAATTACTTTACTTATGCATTTAATATTTGTGATGATGCTATGAGGTATTATCTTTGTTTTACAAGGGTAGAAAGTTAAGGCACAGAGAAGTTAAGTTCTTTACCCCAGATCACACAGCTAGAGAGGGGCAGAGCTGAAATTTGAACACAGGAGGTCCAAGGAAAACCATGGGAGTTCCAAATGGTGAGAGAGTGGACGGTAGCGACACAGACTCCCCAGGGAAGGCCTCAGTCCCTGAGCCTCTGGTGAGGGGGTGGCTTTGGGCAGGACTCTGCCTATTGCAGAGTATGGGTGTTCATTTTCTTTTCTGCCTTCTGGGCTGGTATGCAAGGTACTTGCAGGCCCAGAAGACTGCTTGGTGAAGAGAATTCCCCAGGTTTCTAGCTGGGAGCTGGAGAAAAAAGTGTGTCATCTCTGATGCAAAAGTGTCTGACAGCAGGTCACCTGTAAATGTGTTGTGTCACCCTACTTCATGAGCTGGATCAAACAACTCTGTATTATAATAAGAACTCACTGTGGCAAAGATTACTAGTATCTCTGAGTGGTATAATTCTCCTTTTCCTACTGACGGTCTCCCTCTATTCTGAAGGGGGATAGCAAGGTGTCCACTAAAACATTATTTTCCCAGCCTTCTTTGCAGAGGTGTGTGTGTAGCATGGGGTGGAGGAATGTGAAATGTAATTGGAAGTCACTGAATGGGGCTTACAGGGAAAGCTTTTTAAAGGGGTTGACTCAGGTAACAGGCCCCACTGTTTCTCCTTGTGTCCTTCTCTATGCCTAGAACACTAAAGTGAGGGCTGGAGCTCCAGCAGTCATCTTGTGAGCCTGAGTATAAGGGCCTGCTGCCCTAGGGATGCTGGAACCTAGAGCTGGAAGAAGCCTAAAGGTCCCAATGACATTTTGGAGTCACCATATCTGGTCTGGACTCTAGACATACTTTATAAGGGAAAAAGAAATCCCTACTTTTTTTAAGCCAATATTTTAAGTCTCAGTTACTTGTACCTAAACATAATTTCTAGTTGATTTATTTCATATACACAGAGCACAATGCAGAAACAGATTTAATTATTTCCCCATAAACATCATCAAGAACTGGAGGTTGTAGGAACAAATAAGAAGTTGATATTAAAATACAAGACACTCATTAATCTTTCCCAGTCTATAATAAGAGAAGCTGACTAAACCTGCCATTTCTAAATTCTGGTCTCGCTAAAGTTTGACACCATGCAATTAAATTCACAGAATTAAGTGTTTTATTTCAGTTTTGTTGGTATTAGTTGATGTGCCCAATTACTCTTTTTTCTTAGTGGTGTGCTCACAAATGCTCAAAACTTTTATTAGATATGCAGATTGTTTTATCCAATCTGTATACCCTCATTGTGGTTGTTTTTAATTATGTTACTGGAATTAGAATTTTTAAATATGCCTAGCACATATTTCTATTCACCCCAAGAAATGATGAGAATAACTTGCATTTATTGAGTATTTACTTTTTGCCAGTCATTCCAATAAATACTTAACAAACAGAATCTCATTTAGTCACCTCAATACTCCTAGGAGGTAGATATTATATTGCCATTTTACAGATGAGTAAACTGAGGCAAAAAGAGCTGAAGGACCTTGCTCAAGGTCACACAGCTAAGAAGTGATGATGGGTTATGAATGCAACTGATCTTAGAAGTAAGCTAGCTTGTCCCAAAGTAGGTGAGTGGATGTGAACAAATTAGTTTACTGATGAAGAAGAAATTTTTCACTAGTTTTTATATTACTATGTCAAAAAGTAGATATATTTCCAGAAACTATTTAAATCTGCCCAGAGACACATTGAATTTGTCTAAGATCTTGGGCAATCTGTTTGAAGACCCTCATCTTAAGGAAAGACAAAAATGTTGCCTCTTGATTTTTTTTCCCACTAAGAAAAAAGGGAAGACTGGAGAGTTTTCTTTACAGAGGCTCGAAGAGGGCCATTGAGCAGACCCATCCCTACTGGGGCAAGCAGAACTTGGCACACGGTAAATGCTCAAAAAATGTTCACTGAATGAGTGTTCAAGTGGGCAGAATGAACAGATGGAACTAAAGTAGGTCAGGTTTTCTCTGGAATCTATCTTCCTTGCTTTCTGAATCCTTGTTCCAAAACATTGTAAATTCACTATTCAAAAAATGGTCTCGAAAATCAAGGAATTCATTCAGGTCAGGTGAGTGTGAGATCACTCAGAGGAAAAATTTTACACTTGAAGAGGCAGCAGGGAGAGAGGTGAACCCAAAGAGACCGACTCTGAAGGCCCTCTGCCCTCTGCAGACATTTGCACGTGGTGATCTTTTGGGGAACCCCTCAAATTGTAGAACAGAATTAAGGTTAATTCCAATTGTAAGAATAAACAAGGCTATGCTTTGAGTTCCCATGTGATCAGTTACTAAGTATGATCCGTGAGCCATTGCCTATGATTCTTGTACATTTGAGAGTTCTAACACGGACAGCTCTTAACTTCTCCAACCTGCACTATGAAGGGGTTTAGTGAGGCCTGATCCCTGGTGAATTGCCACAGGAATGACAGGTGCAAATAATTGGTGTGATACAGTAGTTAATGCTGAGCTGTTGGTTCATGGTGGGCTGCTGCTTCTTAGTTGGCTCTTGAAAGACTATTTGGAGGGGAAGGGGTTTTAGCTTGTTCTTGGAACATGGGTTGGATTTGGTCTGGTGGAGGAAAAAATCACAGTTCTCATATGCCAAGGACTGTGTGCATGCTCTGGGGCAAGGGCTCTTAAGTAAAATCGCATTTAATCCTCCCCAAACCTAAACAAGCAACTGTATCATCCTTCCTATTGCAAAAATGAATGATAGAAAGGTTTGCTCATAACAAACAATAAACAAGAGGCAGAGCCAGGGTTCAGATGTGGGTGGTCTTTTTCCTGAGCCTTCGCCTGTAGCAACTGTTTTGAGCAATTCTCCTGCCATGCTGTTTCCTGGGGGGACAGTAGGGAGGGAAATTGGAAATGAAATAGAGAAGATAGCAAGCTTTCTGCAGTGTTCATGGCTTTGGATTTCAGGGTAAGAGTCTATCTACCACTTCCTTGCAGGTGTGAGCCAAATCAGAGAGGACACAGGGGCTGTCACTGTCCCTTTCATTGGGTGTATAACAGTACTGGGCATTCTCATCTGAGTATGATGATGATCCCTTTGGGTGTGTATTCACGTTTGTTATGCAGAGAAGGCTTCAGTGACCCAGATGGAACCTAAGGGGAACTAGGCCAAGTTCTTCTGGTGGACATCGAGTGCAGCTGTGGGCTGTGGAGCAAAGAGTACCTCCTGTTGCACGGTGGCCTTGCTGCCAAGACAGTTGGGGCACAACAAATGGAATCCGCACAGGCCTTGCCGTCCCGGGTACCTCATCTGCTGGTACTGTTCTTTTTTTTTTTTCATTTTTAGAAATGTGGTAACATAACATAAAATTTGCCATCTTAACCATTTTCAAGAATACACTTTGGCAGTGTTAAAACTAATATCCAGAAATTTTTCGTCTTGCAAAACTGAAGCTCTGTACTCATTGAATAATAATCCTCTGTTCTCTTTCCAGCCCCTGGCAACCACCATTCTACTTTATGTGTGTACAAGTTTGACTACTCCAGGTACCTCAAAGAAATGGAATCAGACAGTTTTGTTTTTGGTTGACTGTCTTATTTCAAGGATCATCCTTGTTGTAGCAAGTCAGAATTCCCTTCCTGTTAAAAGGCTGGATACTATTCCTTTGTGGGTACCTGCCACATTTTTTTTATCCAGCTCTCTGTCGATGGACACTTCGATGGTGGGTGCCCCCACCCTTTCACTGATAGGAATGGTGCCGCTATGAACGTGGGTATACGTATATCTCATCAACAGCCTGCTTTTGATTCTTTTGGGAATACAGGCAGTCGCTGAGATACAAACATCTGACTTACGTACAACTTACACTTACGAATGGGGGCTATTACAGTAAGTCCCCGAGTTACAAACATCCTACTGACATTGATTCATACTTACAAATAGAGACTGTTACAGGTATGAGGCATATGTATCTGTTCCAACCTACGTAAAAATTCAACTTAAGAACAAACCTACGAAATCTATCTTGTTCATAACCTGGGGACTGTTTGTATAGTCCACTGTTTATGTTTAGTGGCCACAGTAGAGGGAAAAGGAGAAGACCACAATAAAATAAATAAATAAAATAAAATAAAGGAAACTCCACCTGAAGCTCATAGACAGCTGCTTCAAAAGCCAAGGAGATGTGAACAATTCAGCCAAGGAGGAGAGGAATCCCATGGCCATACTAAGCAGTTTCATATTTTGCCTTTTTTTTTTTGCAGTTCCTGGCTGGGGCCGGGTTTGAACCCGCCACCCCCATACTAAGCAGTTGCAAAGGCAACGAACGGCTAAGCCCACAGAGGCTGACAGCTGACCACCAGAGAGGTGCTAGGAAAGGAACAGAGGACACCACACCTCCCTCCCTCATGGACTCTGCAGTCTGGAATCGCTACTGGCTCCCTGCTTGAGGCTTTGCGTTTGGCTCCAGCATTATTCGGAATCTGTTCCTATGAATGATGGAGCCTCTGTATGAAGCCTTAAATCCAAGCTGTTGAAACAATCAGCCTTTCCTGTCTCTGCCCCAGGGGCCCCAGACAGCAGGCAAAAGCCTTGAAAGAATTTTTCTCAACCTTCAACTTAGCCAGGGAAGGAAAGCCTCAGCCTGTTACCAGAGCCTGATCCTATACCATCTGGGCTCTCAGGGGAAGCTGGATGGAGTGCTCCAGCCTTGCTCTGTGGGGCTAATTGCACAGCAGATGCCCTTTACACGGAAAACACATGTACCCCTCCCGCTGCAGGAGAGAGGAAAGGGCTGCTGCTCGTAAGTCCCCATGAACCTTATAGGGGCCTAATCTTGGGGGAAGCAGGATGGCTCTCAGCATCAGGCAGGGGTACCCCTTTCTAAGGGTCCAAGCTGTAAGTGTCACACTGTGGTTGGCTGCAGTGAGATGGGGAGGGCAGAAGGCAGTGGAAGGCAGCCTAAGGCCAATATCTTTGTGCAGAGAGCCCGAGAGAGGCCTTAGTGTCCTTCATCCTACTCTGCACTAAGAAGGCTTTTAGCTGGAAGACCCTGTGAGGCCCAGAAGGGAGCAAGTGGATCCAGACATGTGCATCCCTGAGTCCATGTTCTCAGCTCAGGGCAAGGGAGCCTGCGGCTGCAGCTTTGCAGAGGTCTGCTCAGAGCATCCCGTTAGAGCTGGAAGGGGCCATGGAGAGGAGAGCATCTGGTTAAGCTGGTCATTTGACAGTAATTTTTTTTTTTTTTTTTTGAGACAGCATCTCTTTATGTCACCCTTGGTAGAATGTTGTGGCATCATAGCTCACAGCAACCTCAAACTCTGGGGCTTAAGTAATTCTCTTGCCTCAGCCTCCCAAGTAACTTGGACTATAGGCACCCACCACAACGCCCGGCTACTTTTTGATTGTAGTTGTCATTGGTGTTCGAACCCACCAGCTCCGGAGTATGTGGCTGGTGCCCTAGCCACTGAGCTATAGGCACTGAGCCCATTTGACAGTTTGAATCAAGATGGGCAGATGGGCATCTGAAATGACTTGTATCAGGCCACTTGTTAAAAAGAACAGAGCCAGCTGTGTACCCCAATGTTTCTCTCCTTCACTCTGCAGAGCCTCCCCTGAAAGGTCTGGTTATCAACACAGTCACTGACTTGTGGTCTCAAGTGCGACAAAAAGAAGTTTTAGTCAAGAATGAGATCATCAGGAGGACACACACCATGGCAGGTAATAACAAGTGCACCCGGGAGGGGGAAATGCTACGCTGGCTGGTTTAGGAGATGTCTCTTTCTGATTGTGATCTGAAATATTCTTAGGTTTTTGTTTTTGAGACAGAATCTCACTATGTCTCTCTCGGTAGAGTGCCATGGTGTCACAGCTCACAGCAACCTCAAACTCTTGGGCTTAAGTGATTCTCTTGCCTCAGCCTCCCAAGTAGCTGGGACTACAGGTGCCCACCACAATGCCTGGCTATTTTCTGTTGCAGTTGTCATTGTTGGTTAGCTGGCCTGGGCCGGGTTCAAACCCTCAACCTTGTTGTCTGTGGCCAGCGCTGTAACCACTGTGCTATGGGAGCTGAGCCGATCTTAGGTTCTGTTTACTCTTGAGCTGAGAGTAGTAGTTCTCTTCTCAGACTTTGAATCTACAAACGTAAACTTGTCTTTATCAACCTGGCTTCTGTCTTCTCCTTGACTGGTATCTCCAGAGCCCACATTCATTTGGCCTGTCCTAGGAAAGCCAGTAACAGAAGATTATACACAACAGCCCCCACCTGCCAACTCTTCAACCCTTGCCGATCTCTTGGTGTCTTTCTCCAGGAGTGACCCATATGTTATTCTTAATCTTCACAACAGTCCCAAGTGACGGCTACAGTTACACATTTTCAGGTGCTGAAACTGAGGCTGAGAACCCTCTAAGATAAGGGGTAGTAGGGGAAGGGGAGAGAAATTTGTTCCCAGACCTGACTGTGAAGCACCTTTCCCCACAATGTTCTGACACTACCTGGTGAGAGACTCCTGGAAAGCCGACTCAGGAAGATGTGGGACTCTAGGACTCATATCGTTCGTGGAGTGAGCTTCAGACACCGGGCAGTCGGCCAGCCTGTTGGTAATATTTGAGGCTGTATGTTGAGGACTTGGCTTTGGGCTGAACAATCTTGAAAAGGTTCATGAGCAGGTTAGCTGCTGTTTCCTCTGTAATTTCTAAGGGGCTCGGTGCTGAGGTGAAGCTGCCTGCATCAGAAATCTCCCCCCACTGGGAGGACAGGAGTCTAAAGAGGATTCCTGCCTCATGCTTCCTCTCAGAAGATGCAGCTGTCCTTTGTACCAGCTCCTCCCTGTAGGTATGTACTGAGAATGCTTGGGAGGCAGTGGATGTCAGAGGCCCAGGGCTGGACCTCAGAGGCTTGGGAGATCATCCAAAGCAGTGGCATTCAAATGTGTTTTTAGCCGAGGAGATTATCCAAAGAAAGCCTCACAGAGAAGCTGCAGCTGACACTGTGGGGGTCCTGCACAGGTCTCTGAGCCCACCCAGTGTCGCCTGCGGCAGTCACTGGAGCATGCTCAGCCTGCAGGAGGATCAGGTGCAAGTGCTGGAGAGCTGATACCTGCAGGAGTGATCCACACCCAGCGAGGGCTGGCAGTACACGGACAGACATAGTCCCACCAGGCGTATGGGTGTGTCCTATGGCATCTCTAACAGTGAGCCCGCCCTGATGCTCCCTTGTTCAGCTCCCCTCCTCCTGCTGTCTCCCCATCCTCTCACTATACTTTTTAACATCATCTCCAAAATAATTAATTGTACTCCAAATCTTTTCTCAAGGATGTATTTGGAAGAATCAAACAAAGACAGAAGCCTGGAGCCCACAGTCTCGGAGCCCTCCAGGTTCTAGGGGAGGTCTAAGTATCTTTGGATTTTCCCAGCTCAGAAAATGTTGGTCTTATCCAGTCTCTGTAATAGATGGTTGGCCAACCCGCTGTTTGAGTGTGAGATATAATATTTTTCTATCTCCCTACCCCCCAGATGCTTGTATAATGCATGTAGAAGGATCAAGATCCTCTTAGTTGTGTCAGATAACAAACTGGCTTAAGCCAAAAAGAAAATTTATTGACTCAGGAAATGAAAAATTGGGGAGTTGAGTCTGGGCTACTATTGCTTTATACAAATTGGAAAAATGCATCTTCACCAAGCCACTATCTTGCCATCCATCAGAAATCTTTGTAATAAAGAAATCAAACTCAGATGGCTTTGAGAGCCCTGCAGTGCACAACCCCAACAAGGGGGCCCAGCTGCCCCCAGAGGAGCTGGGCTAAGGCTGGACCCAGGGGTTTGTGCTCTCACTCTTTCTCTCTTTCCATGTCTCAGAAATGCCTTCTGTGGGTTTTTTTCTCAAGCAGGCTCTCTTGCGGTCACAAGGCAGCTGACAGCAGTTTAGGCTTGTATCCTATTTTCTCAGCAACCTTAGTGTAAAAAATCATGCCTGCCTTTGACCAAAGTCCTGAATTAACCTCATCTGTTGTGATTGGCCTGACTTACATCACAAGACAGAGTTCCTGAACCAATCACTAGGGCTTGGTTCAGGATGGCATGCTCTGATTGGCCAGGCCTGGGTCACATGTCCTTTGGCATGAAGGGGACAAGTTGGTGCTTTCACCCCAGCCCTACCCTCTGAAAATGGGAGGACGTCTGGTTTCCTGAGGCAAATCAGGAGTGTTACTGGAAGAAGAGTGGTGGACTTGGATGTTGATCAGGCAGACACAATAGACGTCAATTCTCACAGTGTTATTACAACTTTACTGTGCGTAAGAGTCACCAGGGATCTTGTTAGACATAGACTCTGGGGGCTGGCTTTTTTTTTTTTTTTTAATTTATTTATTTTTATTGTTAAATCATAGCTGATGGGGGCTGGCTTTTAAAGATTATAACGAACTTGCATGTCTAAGGAAGCTGATGCTGCCAGTGCCTGAGCACACTGCGTCACCTTGTACCATGGTGCTCTTGCTCATCAAGTTCCTCAAGCTGCTGCTGATGCCCTGAAGTACTGTGTTCCTGGAAGCAGGCTTCTCTGAGGACTTAGCAGGCCAAAGGCAAGGAGGCCCAGCCATGCTTTCTGGGTATTGCCATCCTCTGTCCCCTCCCTGCACACTAGAAGGTAATAATTGGATTTGGCCAAAGGATGCTTGTGTGGGCACCCAAAGCTATCACATATCCTCTAAGCCCCTATGGGGAAGGCCTCGTTCTCCTATGTATCCATCCTTAGAAGGTGGTCTTTTGACTTCAGAGGAGGGGAGAGAGGAGGTATGCAAGTGAGGACCCAGGACTGAGGTGGGACATATGAAAGTGATGTGCTGTTCAGGAAGGACAATGGATTTCTGCAAGAGAAAATGATATGGGGAGAGGCTAGACTTTTAAAAAACCTGAAGATATTCAGATGTACTTATGGACTGACCTACCGAGACAGGAGCCGGGTTGAGGGGCGCTCTCATTGACCCCATATCTGCTGAGGCAGAGGAAGCATATTCAAGCCTTGTCTTACCAACTTGAGCCAGAAGAAACGCCAATAACTCCAGTGCAGCCTCATAGAAACATAATCATAGAAACATAATGTGAGCCATACACGTAACTTAAAATTTTCTAGTTGCCATATTATGAAAGTAAAAAGAAACGGGTGAACTCGATTTTAATAATATATTTTATTGAACTCAATATACCCCAGCACGTTACCATTTTGACACATACTGCATTTAAAAAATTATTAACAAAGTATTTCACATTCCTTTTTCTTTTCCCTACAAAATCTTTGCAATCTGGTGTGTATTTTGCAACATAGCACCTCTCAGTTTGGATTCACCACATTTCACGTGCTTGGTGGCCACGTGGGGCAAATGGCTGCTGAATTGGCTTGAACATTGCGCATCCTTTGTCCCGGCAGGCCAAAGCTGTCTGTCATCTCTTTCTCATCTTCGCCCTTTTCCAAAGGAAAAGGTGTGTTGCGTGGGTGCTGAGTGCCAGGCCTGGCAGGGGTTTGGCTCCTGTGGTGGCAGCGGCTGTGAAAACTCAGAGAGAAGCGTGGCAACTGGTGTGTTTTGCGCTAAGGTCTCTTCTGTGTAGGTTGCTGCGTGTGATGTGTGAGTCACCGTGGGGGGCAGGGAGGAGGGGGGTGAGGCTCTGTCTATTCCGAGGCCTCCTCAAACCCCCCCTCGTGTGTGGGGGTGGGAGGGAGGGATGACACAGTGGAGAATGGGTGGTGAGGGAGTATGAAAAGCTGTGTCTGGATTCACAAAAATAGATCTGTATCTGTGGGGTCGTTACAAAACTTCAAATACCATTTCCCTGTGCCGGGGAGGAACAGGATGAGGAATACGTTAAAGAGAGACACGCTTTTGCAATTAAAATACTCAGGGAAGAGAATGAAGGCTGCATCTGTCGGACATGTCAGGCTTGGGAGTTCTTTTGAAAATTGGATGCTAGCGTTGTCTCGATTTTCCAGAGTTTTGTCTGAAGTGCCATTTTTCTTTCATGTGTCTCTCACATCTGTTTTCAGTCCTTTCTACTCGATTTGAACATTAAAAAACCCTGCCTCTTATGCAAACTTCTGTTGGCTTCTAAAACGTGCAGATGTGTTATCTTTGAAGAGCAGCTGGTCCAATGCTCACTCACAGGACGTGGCCAAAGAGCTGTGCCTCTTCTGGGCAGAGTGCTTTACCCTGGGAAGGGCAACAGTGATCTCTAAAGACTCATCCGCGCAGAGGCCACAGTCTCAGGCTGTCACTCGCCAGGCCTCTGCCAAGTTATTTAACCTTCCTGAGCCTCAGTTTGCTCTTCTACCCTGTGTGAATAATAATAGTTCTTACCTCACGGGGATGTGGGGAGCATCAATTAATAATACAAAATGATGTTTTCTCTGCAGGAAGTGCCACTTCTTCTCGGCTCCACCCTGGGCTCTGGGGGTTGGTGCTGTGGCTCACCAGGTGGAATCTTCTCTTTTATGGAACTGTTTGCCTTTAAATTAGACCTGACAGCATCACAGGACAGACGTGGATGATAACATTCGCTTCTCCTAAGTCACATCTGCTCAGGGAATTGGCAGGAGAACTCAGGACCCAGAAATACGGTTTTCCTATGCCTGTTTAGCAGCGTCTTCTGGAGCCTATGTCAATTTCAGAAGGCATAGAGAGGAAATGGACAGATAGGGTTTGAATATGTAGCAGCCTAACCTAAAGGCAAATAAGAAATCCTAAAGTTCAAGTGCCAGATAGCCAATTGGAGGGGCTAATATGTAGTTACTAAAACTCTTATAGTGAGCATTAACTTGACCAGGGGAAATACTTTTGATCTATGTCAAGGAAAAAAAAACAAAAAAAGGAAATAAAGCTGCTCATATTTTACTGTTATAAATTTAAAAACTATGTATCTATCTATCTATGTCAGAATGCTCCAAACCAGATGTTCCTTATCTCTGTTCAATAATAGCTTTTTTCTTTGGTGCTTTTCTACAGTAAACACTTGCTACTTTCATAATCAGAAAAAAACAATGCAGGTTATAAGATTTCCAGGCTCCAGTTCACACCAGGGAGCTGAAGCTCCTTCTCATCCCTCCCTTCCTTGCAGGACTCCTGGTGGCTTCAAAGCCTGATTTGTTTACACAAGGATGATTATGTGGGTGTCCCGGGAGATAACTGGTAGAGAACAAAGCGAGACATGTTTTATTGAAGACAATAACCAAAGTCAAGACACCCTCACAGCAAAAATCTTCAGTGAATCAGTGGATTGCTGGTACAGTCAAAGCAAACTGGGTAACTGGTAAAAGAGAACGTTAGCAAGCTCTCTGATGGGGGACCACAAACTTCTTTACATGTCTCTTTGAGGAAGAGATTAAAAATAAAGTCCATCATGACAGTTGCATTCAGTTGGGGATTGGCTGACCCAGTTGATCAAGAGTCTGCTGAGGCCAGAGGCCGAGGTTCATCCTTCCCCACCCCCTGGCCATCCCCTGGCTTTCTCACCACCTTGTCTCCAAATCACGTGTGAATTCTGCCTCCACTCTCCGAGGCCTTGAAGCCTTGCCTGTGGCTGTCTTCTGCCCATTTTGTCTTACTACCCTGATTGCTGTTATTTTGCTTGGTCCAGCTGTACCCTCCACACGGCCGCTTTGGGTCTGTGTATCATCCACGCGTTCTTTGTGTGATACCCCCACCCTACATCTGACCCTTGGCTTACTCTTCAGGTCCCTGCCCTGCAGCTTTGGTACAGTCAGCCTTGCTCCTCTCCCATTCTGGCCTCAGCCACTCGAGTCCCTGCTCAGGTCAGAGCCCTGCTCCTCCTATGTGCTTGGGGGTGGGGGTGGGGTAAATGTCATTGGCCCTTCGGTTTTGCTCTGTGCCACAGCCAGGGCATCTCTGCAATTCTGTGATTCTTGACACTTATTCTATAGCCATAAAGCCACCAAAGACTGGGAAATAAAATACCAACAGATGGAAGCAGGCCCCGCCTGTATCTTGGTTCTACCGTTTCCTGCTGTCAGACTTTGAGCAAGTTAATTAGCCTCTCTTGGCCTCATTCTTTATCTGCGAAACAGTGATAATGATAGTTACCTGATAAGGTGAATTATTACCTGTTATGTCCAACTTGTCTGGCATATAGCTAATAATAAATGTTAGTTGTTACAATGTCATTATTTCATTATTTTAAAAGCAATGTAACCTAAGTGGTAAAGCGCATGGGCTCTGGAGTCAGACAGACTTGGTTACAGGCTCTTCTAATCATGACTAGCTGCGGCACACCAATGGACTGAGGCAGAGTCTGCGTCTAGATTTGCTGCAGGGACTAAATGAAATAATGCATTGAGCGCTTCCAAAATGTCTGGTAGAGAGCACCATAAAATGTTTGCTGCTGTTGTTTATTACAAATGATGGACAGCTTTTTCTAACAAGGATGACTTTATGAAATTATTATTACTTGTCATTACCTTTATAATATTTTGGAGTTGATATCTGAATTCTAAAGTAGATCATGCTTTCATCCTTATGGTGAAGAACCCTAACTGTAGAAGAGTGAGATTAGGACCAGAATTGGCAAACTGGATTTTCCTTCTGTCCAGAAGAATGAGCTCATTTTATCCTAATCCAAATTCTATTTGTCTTGAGTACACATGAACTGAGACCAAGAGGCCACGGAGTGGGTGAATGTACTGTCTAACAGCAATGTGCTCAGATCATAATGTGTGGATCATCATGTTAAAAATCTATTGAAGGTCTTCCTACAACATAAGTAAAAATGAGAATCAATTCAGAAAATTATCATTTGTTGTTTAAGAATATAAAAATGACTCAAAGTCATTCTGGGAGTCACTAGGTATAGGAAAACATGACCTCACAGAGTCAGCTGGAGAGGGCTGGTAATCTGGCAGAGAAAGTCAGCCTCTGACATTATTACGCACCCTCCTTAGTGCAGAGATTATCGTAAAGCTCAAGGGAGAAAACTTTCCGCCTTGAAGGAAACACGCTTTATGAAAGCTCAGCCTTGTCATCACTTCCATCAGCCACACATGATTCCCCATTTCCTGAAGGCCTTTGTTGTAAATCTACCTGATAGAAAACAGCATAATTGAGTTCTGTATTTGCCAAAACAAGTCACTCACGAACAAGTCACTCACGTACTAACATAATAAGAGGTTGCTTTGTATATTAAATGGGGTTTTATATCAGATATTCAAAAGGATTTTATCCTTGCCTCATTAATAATGACTGGGTTTTATTAACCTAGTACAAGCTGCTTTTTCCAAGCAAAAATAAGCACTAAAGAATCCAGGGACCAAGGCTAAGCTGTGAGTGCATCAGTAGAGAGTGGAACAGCAAATCAGGACTTCTGTTTTCAAATGTAGGCTCCAGGGCCACATTATTCCCCCACCCAACACCTAGATAATTGGTTTATGCAGTAGGGAAAATGTCCTCTAGGTTAAGCCTGTTTACTAAGAAGTTCAGCAGAGAATCACCTGTCAATCCTGACCTCAAGGTCTATATGGATACAGCCCAGATGATTAAAAAGGAGACAGAATGCTGAAAACCAACAAAAACACAAACTCAGCAGTTATCCTCAAGGAAAGAGAAGTTTGCTTAGTAGAGACTGTTAAATAAAAGGTGAGAATATGCTTTTTATAAAAAAGGGCTTTTTACAAAAAGGGCAATAAGTCTATGGGCAAATGCACCAGTCAGTACTCTGTCTCACAATGGTGACGATCAGGTTGTGTTGACTGAACTCCAGTGGACGCCAGTGCCATGGCGGATGTCACACAGATCAGACCACATGCAGCAAGCCTTTCTTGGTACACTTTAGTGTGCTTACAGATTGCTGCAGGTGCTTGTTAAAAACACAGATGCCCAGCTACCATCCCCAGAGGCTCAGATCCAGTTAAGTCTCAAGTGGGTCTGGGAACCTTACTTTTTCTTGAAGAATCGTATCAGGTGGTTCTCATGCAGACTGCACTTTCAGAAACACTTGATATAGCAAATACAATAAGATGTATATCAGATCAGAACCCTACACATTGCAAAAATGAGAAGGCTAATACAATTTTGTGACCGTTTCATAAATAAATCAAAACATACAAAACAAAGCTGTTTTCAAAAACTCACAGTTAAGTGTTTGAAGGGGCTAGTTAGCCCTTATATGAGGCACAAAAGTGAACGCAAAGGCAGCTAGTTTATGTGATAGGTAATGTTAATCAGCGTCCTGAATGTTAGCGTTTAGTGGTAGTCTAGGGTTCTCTGCCTTTGACAGGTGCATATTAGAATCATTTGGGAGCCCCAGTACCTTAGATTGACTCAACTCATCGGGTGTGGGTGTGTTTCTAAAGCTCCTAAGGTGATTCTGAAGTTCAGGTGAGGCTAAGAATCTCTGTCCACCTCCTGTACACACACACACACACACACACACATCCTTTTTAAAAAGAGACAGCTTAGGAAACTACAGTCACAGAGATTTGTTTTTTGCACTTCTTCCACTTTCATTTTTTTTTGGTCTTTTTTAGCATTTCAGATTATTATGAGGGTACAATCAGGTTACAATGTCTGCATTTGTTAAGCAAGGCCCTCGTTGTAGTTGTGCCTATCACCCAGGAGGTGTGCCACGTACCCTTCCATTGTGCCCATTAGGGGAGAGCATGCCAATGTCCCTCCCTCCTCCCCCTAACTTGAATTAAATGGAGCTTTTCTCTTGTGTGGGCCTGTATTAGTTCATTCATATTACAATTAAATACATTGGATACTTGCTTTTCCATTCTTGTGATATTTTACTAAGGAGAATGTTCTCCAATTCTATTCAGGTTACTACAAAAGATGTAAAGTCTTCATCTTTTTTTGCGGTTGAATAGTATTCCATGGTATACATACACCACAGTTAATCCATTCATGGACTGATGGGCACTTGAAAAATATGAAGCTTCATGAATTTGCAAGTCATCCTCACCCAGGAGCCGTGCCAATCTTCTCTGTATTATTCCGATTTTAGTATATGTGCTGCTAAAGCGAGCAGCACAGTCACAGAGATTAAGTGATTTGTCCGGGCCAGAGATCTAGCTAGTGCATGCTAAGGTAGCCTCTACCTAAGGTAGAGTCAGAAAATTAGCTGAATGGTCCAGGGAAGGGAAGATTCCCTGACTGAGAAGAAATGTATGAAGCCAAGCTGCTTCTGGTCTCTCTGCAGCCTAGGGAATGAATAATCCTCGTTGAGCAAAGGGAATTGCAGAAAAGCCTATCTTGTGTGTGTTGGGGGGGGGGGGGGAGCGGTAAAAAGCTTATAAAAAAGTAATGTTATCTTGTATATTGTATCTTGTATCTCTTGTAATTGCAGAAGTCAAATGTGACTTGAATATTACCATTTTAATAGACAGCAAAGCACTGGAAGGCATAAGGAAGCATTGGAAGGAGGCAGATCACTCCCTTCCCTGTGCTGAGTAGAAAGTAGGTGACATGATGTGGGGGTGAGTTTCGCCACCTTTGTCCTCCTGCCACCCACACTCCAGACCAAGTTCTTTGTTAACAGCACAGTCTCCCCTGAGCCCAGGCCCAGCCCACTCTGCTCACCAGCACTCACCTATCACTCAGATTGGGCACGCGAGTTCAAGTCTATTCACCTCCGGCCTACTGAAAGAGGTCTTTACGCTTTGTGTAACAGCTTGGCTCATTCCTAGTTGTGGGGTCTTGGGCAAGTTACTTCAAGTTCCCCATAAATTAAAAAAAAATAATAACGATGAAATAGAAATATCTATCTCATAGTATTACATGAGTTGAATGACAAGATGAGTGTCCGGTACTTGGTAGGTCCTTAACAAAGCTAGCCACAATCGTGGGTCGTCTGTAAAGTCATGGGAATGAATCTCTCAGCAGCCTTGAGATAGAAAGAGGAAGTAGGTAGGACTCCGGAAGGAAGCCTTGGAAGGCCTTATCTGGTAAGCATTGTAGCCCATGTGGAATCCAATATTTTAAAAGAAAGTTTCAAGTTGTGATGAAATAAATGGGACTTGCCAAATTACATGAGCTCACAGCCTGACCCGCTGACCGCACAGGGGGTAAAAGCTGCCGTGACGAAGCGGTTCTCTGCTCTGGGATGTTTGCAGTTAGTCTCTGGATTAAGAGGGAATTGGGAAACCGACAAGCGGGGTGAGAGACGCTCAGGCGCCAGGGCCTGCAAGAAGGAAGCAAACGGAGGGAGGCTCTGCCCCACCTCCTCGTCCACATCGTCATCATCTCGCATTTCATCCTGACCCCGCGAGATGTTATTATGCTAATGAGATCTATTTTACCAATCAGAAAACGGAGGGCAAGGAAGATAGACACACCCTCATGGAAGTGGCAGACCTGAGCTGCGAATTGATGCAGTTGTATTTCAGAACCCGAGTTCTTTGCCCGGTGTAAAACATGGTCATCAAGATTCTTTGGCAAAAAAAGAAAAAAAAAATCCTTCCAGTGAGACTTGTACCTAATATTCTTGTATTCTTGGGTCACCCGAAGTATTGAATTAATCGATAGGGGTGCCAAAAGAGCGTATACACGTTTTAAGAAAGGAAAAATCTACTAAAATGGTAATACTCAAGTCACATTTGACTTATGCAATTACAAGAGATACAAGATACAATATACAAAATAACATGTTATGGTACGTATCAAACATTACAATTTTAATACAGTTTTTTCTTTTTTCAAAATGTGTATACATTTTTTCAGCATCCTCTGTATAGGCAGCGCTCTCCATTAAATACGAGCCCTGATCCTGTTCTGTTACGTTTAGCTCAACTAAAGAATTATAGAGGGCAAAAGCATTGCAAGCTAGTAAAAAGTAGTTAGTTGCAGATATTTATCCATTTGCTTTGAGTTGCCCAAATTAAAGAAAATAGACTCAAATTGTCTTAATAAATACTCTTCCATGTGAGAAACCTTATAAAGTTAAGACTTCGGGTCCTTTAAGAGTTGGAACACTGTTGTTGGCAAGGAACGCAGAACCTGATGGTCAAGAAAGTAAAATAAAGCCAGTCTCTTTATATGCTGTGTGCTGTAGATTCAAGATAAAATCTCCTGGAACAAAAGTAAGATAAAGAGCTAAGAATGCACAATGATTTTTTCCCTTCCTTTGTAGTGGATTATTTTGGGTTGTGTGGTATTGACATCTCTGGATTGTTGGCCACAGTGGCCATGAACTTGAGCCTCACTGCTTCCAAGATAGAGAAGCCTTCACAGGAGGGTTGGGGAGTTTGATAGGTGTTTGAAAGAGGATGGAACTGGTAGATGCTTAGAGACCAGTGGCTTTTAAACCCGCACTAAAATGCAATTTCTTTTCCTGCAGATACAAGAGAGAGGATTTTATGCTAGAGAAGGATTTGTAGTTCCAAATAGAACAGCATTATTGTGACAAAGTTGGCTTTCTGTCTAAACGATGTATTTGCTGAAAATTATATCTGTGCTTCTGTGGGTGCTCACAGTGGGTTACAAGTTACAACTATGTTTTGAAAATAAGTCCACAAGCAGTAAGAGCAGAAGTTCTTTATAGTGATATTGATTTAAATGTCATCATTCATCAGCCTTGGAATTCTGATGGTTTGAGTTCTTGGATGAATGTTGGAGGTAATTCTTTAATTTAACAATATAGTTTTGGGTGCTTCCAGGATTTCACGAAAAAGGAAAAAGTTATTTGGTCACATTTGGACTGCAACTTTGAAGGGCTTAAAAAAATGTGCTGGGGAATTTGGACCAAAAATTTCTGAAATGGTGTCTATTTCTCTCTCATAAATCCACCTATCAAAAGGTCAAGTGAAATGTCTCATCAGGTAGGTCAGGAATTATTCATTTGAAAAGTTTATAAAAGAACATGCTGGGCCATGAATAAGATTAAGTATTCAATGACACCCAGAGAAATATCAGAGAGAGTGAGACCAGAGATGTCAGGATACCAAATAGACCTTCAGACCTATGGGTTTCCTTCAAGCTGTAACATGCATGGATTGCACGACTTGCCAAATATCATAAAGGTGTCTAAGACTGTGTCTGTCTGTCCTATATCCTGGAAGTTAGATTGCGATATGGGATGCCAGGTCTAACTGGCAATGTTGAAACATAAAAGTGCCTTGAAATTGCAATATATTTAGAATAATTCTTTGCTTATTAGGAAATTAATGAGGGAGAAACAATTACATCCTCAAGGCTTTAAGGATTCTTTGAGAAAACAAGGCCAAATAACGACTATCTTAAATTGCACAGACAGAAACCAGGAATTGCTATGTTTGAACATTTGACACATAAATCCTAAAGCAACGGAAAGAAACTAAAGGTGAACCAGTAGTGAACTCAGTGAAGATACAAACACTATTCTAGAGAAGAAATGGGTTACGGATTACTAAATTAGGGACATCAAGAGACAAGTGGATTATGCCATTCTTAATATTTTTTTGCTTTCTACTTATCCTGTACAGTAGAACCTCTATAAGTTGACCACCCAAGAGACTGTAACAAACTGATCAACATACAGAGGAGGTCAACATAAGAAATGAGGCCTACTGTACTGGTACGTACTTGTGGTGCGTGACCAGTCTATGAAAAGGAGGTCAACCTAAGGAGGTGGTCAACTATGGAGGCTCTACTGTGTTTCATTTGGGTTAGTATATTTTATTTACTCTTTCCAATATTATTAGATTATCTTCTCAATTCTTTGTACCTTTTAAATAAAACTAATCCACTAGGTTGTAATTTAATTTGGGAAATAAATAGAAAATAAAATATTTCTGAAATATTTTCCCAGCAAGATTGATGGTGGTGGGGAGTAGGGAAGAGAGTGGTAATAAACAAAGAAAATAAGTTACATATGGCTGGTTCTAAAATATCCTTTCATAGTTTACTTTGTATCTCTTTATATTTGACAATTTGCATTTTCTTTGTTTTCAAAAACTAATTGACAATGGAAATTTCTCTTAAGCGTTCCCAGATGAATTTCTGTCCCATAATTAAATCAACTGGCTGTTGGTATGTTCTACCACATAAATTAAATTTGTTTCTATTTCAAAAGCTTTGTAAAACTTCCACAAAGTGATAATAGAAAGAAAAATGCTAGCCAAATAACTGTTAGCAAAATAAAATCTGGTGAATTTTGAGCTGTTCAGATAATTGAATGCTAGAAGCCCATCCATGCTTTGGCCACAAGGATATCAGACTTAAGCGGAACAATTCAGGCCTCTAACGTTTCCACATGTTTTGCGCTCTTAACTGTGCATGACTTTTGGGTTGTGTAGACAATCAGCAGATTCTGTCCCAAATACAGCTTTCTCTGCAGCTCTGTGGTGCTCAAGGAAAAAAACTTGATAATTAGAACCAGAAAAGAGGAATAGAAATATTTCTGTCTCTTGGTTTTATAAAAGACTCATTTACAAGTGTTAAATTTACTTTAATTTTCAATGCGGATGTGTTCTAGGGCAATTCCTTAGCCTGGAACAGTGACAGAGCCACGTAGGGCAAATGCTAGCCTGTGTGGGCAACACCCTGTGCCCCCTTTAGTGGAAAATCAGGTAAAGGCGGGCTTGTTCTTAGAAGGTGTGCACCCATCCATTCTTCTTTTCTAGCTGTTCAGCCTGTAATAGAAATGATTTTACAAAAAGACTGAGGGTTACAGTGACAATCAGAAGAGGTTAAAAGAAGCTCATTCTGCCAGTGTGCTGGCTGAATTAGGTTATTTCACTGGGTTCCTTGATTATCCTTTTGTGTTTTTACTGTGGAAAAACACAGTTTGCATCTCTATGTAAAAACTTGCTGTGTCCCTTATTAGTTACTGTGGCTGCCATCTTAATCCAGGCAATGATACCTCATCAACTGGAAACCGGTGATCCCTGCTACTTCCCTCTCCCTACAGCCAACAGTCTCTGTCCTGTGAATCCCAAACATCTCTCAAAATCATCTTCTTCCCCTTATCTCCGCTGACAATGTCTTGGTTCAAGCCAATCAGGATTAACCTGGATTTGTGCAAAGTCTTGCATTTCCTGCCCTCTCTTCACACTATCCCTTGTGGGATCTTTGAAAGCACTAGTGGAAAGGCGTTCAGGACTGCTGTTGTTGAACTTCAAACCCAAGCCTCCAGCTTCTCTCCTACCTCTGCCATTTGCCTTTTGTGCAGGCCTCAAAGCACAGTAGAAGGAATATGGGCTTTGGGGTCAGACCAGGATTCTAATTCTGATTCAGCCACTTATTGTGTAACCTTGGGCCAGTTATTTACTTTATATTTTTCATGCAGTGTGTGGGGCATTGGGTGGAGAGGGGACAGGGTCTGTAATGAACCAAATAGACATGGCCCCTGCTCTCGTGAAGCAGATAGTCTAGTCAATCACTAAGTACTTACTGGTAGCATTTTCTAAAAGATAAAGTATGTCTGAGACCTTTAGTTGCCTGCCTGCAAATTCCCCATTCTCCCCTCTCTAGCTGACACGTACTCTGCTGAAAGACCGCAGTTCCCAAATTCCCATAGTGTTTGGGATGACCACTTGATGGTCACTGAATGGTGCTTCTGGGACAACTGTTTAAAATGGGGCTAACTCAGCTAGAAAATACATCCACGCTATTTTCTCCTTCCTTTTTCTTCCTAGTTAGAACGCAGACATGATGGTTGGAGTTCCAGTAGCCATCTTGGACAAAGAAATAGCTTTGAGGATAGAAGCCTTTTTTTTTTTTTTTTAGACAGAGTCTCACTATGTTGCCTTCAGTAGAGTGCAGTAGCATCACAGCTCATAGCAACCTCAAACTCTTGGGCTTAAGTGATTCTCTTGTCTCAGCCTCTGGAGTAGCTGGAACTACAGGTGCCAGTCACAATGCCCAGCTATTTTTGTTGTTGTTATTATTGTTGTCGTTGTTAATAGTTAGCAGGCCCAGGCTGGGTTCGAACCCACCAGCCCTGGTGTATGTGGCCAGCACCCTAACCACTGAGCTATAGGTGCCAAGCCGATAGAAACCTTTTGTTAAGGAAGGTCGAAAACAAAGAGAAGATGGTCAGGTTTCTGATGACTATTCTAGCTTTGGATTGTTCATCTTTGTACTCTATAGGAGACAAAAAATATAGTAAACATCTATCTTGTTTAAAACCCTTTCACTTGAATTTTCTGTTCTTTGTAACCTAAGCCCAATACATACATAATCACCACCTAAATGCTAGATTTAGAAATTCATGACTCTAAAGGACAGGTAACAGATTGCTTAGCTGCAGTCTTGACAATCACTTTCTTCTTCTTCTATTATTGTTTAAATAATCACAATGATATGAATAACATCTAATAGTAAGGCAATATTTATATAAATACATCTTCCTGTGATATTATCTACCTTAATTGAATTCTTAAATTTTTTCTAAATTTAAGACATAATAACAATAACATATATTATTCCCACTTCAACAGATCTCAGTTCTCTACAAGAAGATGATGTTTTACATTTATTTCAATTTCTGAATATGATCCAGAAATGCCAGGTATGTAACAGACATGCCACAACTTGCTTATCCCTTGTTCACCCCAGATATTAAGAGTTGATGACAGTATTTTCTGCCTCAGCCTCTTTCTCATAACCTTTCTACCTACTGCCAGGCAGCTCCTGATCAGAATTGGTGGCAGACATATATTTATTATAAGCCACTTTTGATAATTTTGAAATGTGTCTGTGTGGGGGTTGAACATGCCAAAAATTTTTCGTAAAATTGAAATGTAGAGGAATTTTCTATGTGTACAATGAACTTGCAGTTCATTGAACAAATGCTGATTTTATGTCCCAGGTTTTGAGGAAGGCAAATGAGGGCACAATTTACTTACAGCAGCTTTGATACTGATACAGATTTGTGAGTTTTAGAGAGTAGCCCACCTGTCCTGGACTCCCACAGTTTACAAAGCATTTAAATAGTGAACATGTAGGAATATTATACAATGGTCCCTCTCTTCATGAATTTATAATCTAATGAAAGAAATAGGATAAATAAAAAATGTCAACATTAATAGCTAATGGCTTGCCAAAGCTCTTCAAGGAAAAGAAATTTCATTTTTAAATGCTACCTTTGAAATTTTCTACCATTGAAATTTGCAATGAAAGATATTTTACGAATATGGAAATATTAAATAATGTTTCCATTTAATGCTCAATACAGTATTGAGGGCAGGCATGGTGGCTCATGCCTGTAATCCTAACACATTGGAAAGCCAAGGTAGATGGATCGCTTGAGGTCAGGAGTTTGAGACCAGCCTGAGCAAGAATGAGACCCTGTTTTTACTAAAAGAAGAAAAAGTAGCCAACTGTGGTGGTGCATACCTGTAGCCCCAGATGCTGCTCAGGAGGCTGAAGTAGGAGGTTCATTGGAGCCCAGGAGTTTGAGGTTGCAGTGAGCTGTGATGATGCTACTCTACTTGAGGTTGCATGAGCTGTGATGATGCTACTCTACTTGAGCCAGGGTGACTCAAGTGAGATTCTGTCTCAAAAACAAAACAAAACAAAACAAAACAAAACAAAACAAAACAACAACAACAAAAAACAAGGCGGAAGGTATTGTGTTTTTTATTGCCAAATAAGAAAGCTAAGTCTTATAGAATTTGACACAAGTTAGGAAGTGGCATAGCCCGGATTCAGACTTCCACAGGCCACGTGATTCTAAAGCCAGTACTTGAGGAAAATGTTTGACCCCACAGGTGGTGAGACAGGATTTGCCCATCTTCTCTTTCCCAGAAGATCAACAAATTGCCTTCAAATAGCTGATGGTCTGGGCATAGGAGAACAGCTCCCAGAAATGTAGGCCTACTTTGTCTTTTCTTTTTGGCTTCACTGGGGTTTGGACACTGGCCCTCAAATACAACAAAAACTATATGGAAGATGCTAGCAATATCAATTATCTTTCCCTGACCATCCCCTAACTATATCCCCTTCTTCCAGAAAGGTTTTCTTGACTGATTTTATCCAGTGCATTTTTATTTATCAATAGCAACTGGAAAGAAGTGGAGGGAAAAGATGTTAGTACTCCAATCTTGGCACCTTGCATCCTGAGTCTCTCTTTTTTCTGGAGTGGCATATATCCTGTTTTGCTCCTCCAGAATCTCTCTCTCTCTCTCATGCACTCTGTCCAGGCAGCTTTTTGGACCATATAAATGGATGGCCTCCAGCAGTGGATTAGAGAGAGGAAGGAGATGGAGACCAGGGTATTATTCCCTGCTTCCTCCCTGTGAGGTGGCCTCCGGCTGGCTGTTTCTCTGAACCAAAGGCCACTTCTCCTCCTGCATTACTTTTCTCCTTACAACTCTGGTCTTTTGAGTTCTGGTAACTCCTCCTTCCTGTCTCTCCATCAGCTTCAGGGCTGGGAACAGTCGCCTGCTACTCACCCTGGGGTTCTGCACCATTCCTTGCAGCTTCCCCAGGCTCTACCTGCACTTCCGTACACGGTGTCTCCTTAGAGCATCCTTGTGCACACGCATATTCTGTTTCCTGCTGGTACCTGATTGATGCTAATCCTAAGTGCTTCTCCTAACTGTGCTATTCCCTGTGTTTACTCATCATTTTTCACTTTCACTGGTACCCAAGCCTGCTGTTCTGTGGTCAGTCCTCTGTTAGAGAGTCCAATCATTCAATAGTATTTTTATTTTTTTTTTGGAGACAGAGCCTCAAGCTGTCGCCCTGGGTAGAGTGCCATGGCTTCACAGCTCACAGCAACCTGCAACTCCTGGGCTCAAGTGATCTCCTGCCTCAGCTTCCCAAGAAGCTGAAACTACAGGCTCCTGCCACAATGCCCGGCTATTTTTTTTGTTTTTTTGGTTGCAGCCGTCGTTGTTGTTTGGCAGGCCCGGGCTGGATTCGAGCCCGCCAGTTCAGGTGTATGTGGCTGGAGCCTTAGCCCCTTGAGCTACAGGCGCTGAGCCCATTCAATCGTATTTAATAGTTGCTCTGCAGCTGTATATCATATTAGGCCAACCAGGAATCATAAATCCAAATTCACAGAGAAGATCAAGCTGGTGGTGAGTCTGACTTACAGAAATCACTCAAGATACTCCCCTCCCACTCCTGCCCCTTTAAGGGTATCTCTCTGTATTTTGGGGTGGCAATGCCACACGTCTTTATGTAGAAAGGAGAGGGGACTGGATATTGATGCTTTTTGTATAAACACTTATTGGGTTTGCTCTGAAAATGCAGCCCTATTAGAATTCCTTGCACTATGTACAAATACGCACAGCCCCACTTAAGAAGTGAGGATACTTGGCCCCAGGAAGGTTAATTAACTTACCCACATTGCACAAGCAGTTAATGGCAAAGCAAAGGCTAAACCTGGGTCTTCTGATTCTGCCTTGGAGCCACTTGCACGTGCATGGCCTATGTGATTGTCTGCACACTATTCGGCTTATTTTATTTTATTTTCCTGCTAAAGGAATTTTTCTCATCTATATTTTCTCATTGACTGTATTGCCCCCAGCCCCTGCAGACGTGAAACTTGCAGCAGAATTGAAGGGCACGTCACTGGGGGGTGGTGGTGAAGAGGTGGGGAGGTGGGTGGGGGTCACAGGCGGCCACATTTCTGCTGGCTACATCTCCCATTTCACTTGGATGAGCCCTCGACATGCCAAACATGTAAGCCTCTTCTGGGCTTTCTTCTGTCCCTCAGAGCGTGTTGGATGTTTTAAATGAGCTGCATGGGAGTGAATGACTCACATGTGGGATGGTAATGAAATTTGGGAAACGAATGCCCACAGAAAGGCGTTAAAAACTGTGGGCCCTGCAAGACCCGAGGCTGCTGAGAGCTTATCCACTGATGTAAGGGAATTACAGCACTCTCAATTTAGACTTATTAAATAAGGAGGACAGGAAATAATATAAAGTACAGGGCAGCGATTTGCTTTTTCAAGAGGCTCTCTTTCTCTTCCCCTCCCGTTCTTTCCCTGTAACTCCCTACACACACATGGATGGGTGAGCACAGCTGGGGGTGGGGGTGGTGGTATTACTGCTACAGGCTGAGCTCCTTTTCTCATCTTTACTGTAGCCCAAGATGGATTTTAGCATAATGATTTTGATAACAATTTTGGAGTACTAGTTCTTCAGATCTGAAGAGTGTCTTGCTTCCAGATTACCGGCTCAAAGCTTTGGCAAACAAGATGCCATTTTGTAATCCTCTCCACAGTTCTATGGGAGTGAGTAACACAGAGTCTCTTTATTGCTACAGCAGAGAAACTGTGGGGGTGGCAGAGGCATTAGGAGAGGACGTGTGTCGTGGAAAAGTACTAGCCTGGGAGTCAGGGGTGCCCAATGCTGCCCCGGCTCTGCCCTAACCAGATGGACCATTTTCTGCAAGTCCTCTGACCTCCATGGGACTCCAGTTGATCATTTGGCCACTGAGGAACTTGCCAAGATAATTGCTAAGCTGCCTTCCGGCTCCATCCTTGTGTAACTGTGCATTATAATTTACAAGGCATTTCCATGTCTATATACCCAATTTTTACAACAACTCCTCTAACAGGTCAAGGAAACTGGGACCCAGAGAGGAGAAAGGAGTCACAGAGCTAAAGGATAGGAGAGCCAGGTTTGGAAAGCAGATTTCTTTCTGACTCCCAGGCTGCCTCTGAAGAAAACGCCTTCTATTTTGTTACTTCTTAAGATAGAAAAGTGAGATTTTTCAACAATAGTTAAAAAAAGGTGTGTTTTCAAGTTTATATATCTGAATATTTCATTCACTTAAGAGTGGTAATTTTCCAAGAGCCTGACCATGAGTTGTTTCTGGAGAAGGACAAGCCTTGACCTGACTGGAAGGTAAAATTCCCTGCGGAGACCCCCCCCCCCCAATAAGCTATGGGCATGCGCCACCACACTTGGCTAGTTTTTCTATTTTTATTAGAGATGGGTGTCGGCTCTTGCTCAGGCTGATTTCACTCCTTAGCTCAAGCGATCCACCTGCCTTGGCCTCCCAGAGCACCAGGGTTACAGGTATGAGCCACTGTGCTATGCCTTCAAGTTATATGTTGAACACATAAAGCTCATCCGCCCTCTTAGGAAATTCTTGCATAGTCTAAAAAGAGAGAGAATATTTTCTAATTCCCCTCCACTTGGTCACATTCCCAGCTAAGTAACAGAGCAAAGGGGAACTTCCAACTAGGCGGAAGGAAGGCTGGTGGGATTAGCTCCCAGCAGTCGGCACTGCGGCACTGCGCACAACACCTCTGGGCCTGCAGCACCCATTTCCACAGCTGCTGATGGTGTTGCTTATCCAAAGCTCACAGTCGAGCCCCCACACCAGTGACTGCCTAAACTGAAGACAGCTGCCCAACCCAAGGCCACACCCTAATCCCCTGGGCAGCCCACATCCCACAACTGCTTGATACAGTGGCATACCAGAGTATAAAATCCTGGCCCCCTTGTCCCAACTAGGGACCACTTTGCCAGGCCAGAAAAGCTCCAGACCTCCACTGTGGGGTTGGCGAGGCCTCTGTTGTGACTGTGTCACAGCCCAGCATATCCTGTGCTCAATCTTGCGGCTCTCTCCCTCCCCATGAATTTACTGCTCCTCAATATCCATTTCAAAGTGCTTCCCTGGAGCCTGACCTGCGGCTGATGCCTCTCTCAATCCTGAGACAGCAGGATTTCTTTTTCTTTAATTGTTAACAGCAACTCTCTTGGCGAGGACTTTGGAGGTGGGACCCAATATGGAGGAAAATTGGGCATCGCTGTTTGTAAATATTGATCCATGCGTACATACAATTTTGGAAATTGGGAACTGCCTTCCAAGACAAAGCCACGCAAAGAATAAGTGATTTGGCAGAAGAAATGGAATATAGAGAAAATGTTGTTGCATAGTAAATTAAGAGGAACTTCCACTGCATGTGCAAATACTTTGGCCAGAAAACAACAGAGTTCTCTCTGCCACCTTCCTCGGGGGCTCTGTCCTCAGACCATGTGGTCCCTGCTGTGATACGATCATTCCTAGCACACCTTCCATCCCTTGTTAGCAAGGTGCCCTCCATGACTTCACTGGTGGTGTATTCTCTGCATGAGTTCTCTACCCTAAATGTCATGATATTTGTGTTTGTGTTTTACACTGTCTGACAATTAAGTTTGTGAACTCATCCTAGAAAAAGTGTTACATACCCCACTGCTGAATATCACTATTGTCACCTTGGAAGTGCTCCCCCTGGGAAGCTATGTACCACTGCCAGTGTCTGGCCCACCCTTCAAAGCAATTTTGGAACTCTTTTTTCTGGAATGGCTGTCAGAGCTGTCATTGTACAAAGTCTGATAATTAAGTTCATGAACTCATCTTAGAAAAGGTACTCCATGCCTCATTGGTGAATATCACAGCAGTCACCAGATGGCCTAGGGAAGTGCTTTGAAGGGGACCAGAGTGACACTCAACAATGAACTTTTTGCAGGATGAATTTGCAAACTTAATTTTCCAGCCTCATATATCCTAAGTCATGGTCAAAATATCATAAGCTGGACCCATATTCAACAGCATTTCTCAGGACCTCATGTTTATGGACAAATAAATCCTCTGCACGGGGAGCAACACACAACTGAATACGAAGACGGTTATTATTGTTCACAGGAAATTACAATTGGATAGTGTTGTCTGACCGTTTGGGTAGCTACATATTTATGTGTTGACAAGTATGAAAAGAATCTAACAATGACAACAGCAGTGCCAACTCTAACAAGATGGTCATTTCTAATATGATCGTGAGGATGTTAGGTACAAGTGGTGACGCATCATTTGGAAAGAGTTCTGGAGTAGAGATCTGATTTTGTAACTTTACCAGACTTTGGTCATTACACAAGGAATATAAAAATGCTTAGAAATGTGAACAGCTTTTACATCTGTAAATTTATTTCACATATTAACTATGCATTATGCACCCAATTTCAATATGGTTCTCTAGGTGATAGGCAAACGTGTAGCTCACAGTACAGCATTGCGGGCTAGGAGGTAAACGCAACACACAGCGCCATGGAAGCTCTCAAGCCATTGCTGTGGGAGGTATTGACAGTTGGGCATCTGGGGCTGTCATGCTAACTAAACCAAGAGATTCCTCACAGCAAGGTGTCACTTACCAGCAGGTGCCACACTGTGGCCCCCTGGTATCACTCATTCCCAGCTCTACTTTGGAAAGCTAATCAAAGTTTCATCTTCCCCTGAGAGTGTCAGCTAGAAAAACACACAGTGTGAAATGCTCCAATAATGGCTATCCTCCGCCTTCCACTACAGAGGGGGCCCATGAAGAGCGGCCTGCTGCCGGGAGGTGAGTGTCCTGCAGATAAGCTGCTACATCAAGGACAGAGGGGCAAGGGGGAGAGGAAACGGCTCCCACAGTCTTATTTCTGTGTGTAGCATTTGGAAGTGAAGAGGGAGTTAGATACTAGCTCTCAGCTGAGGCTAGAATTTCATCAGAAATTCAGGCAAAATCTTGATACTTTTAGATATGCTACTGTATGGTCAGGCCAGTCCTCTGCTCTCAGAACAGACTTAACTCTTTCAGAGTGCTTCTGTTCTTGTACCTAAATATTCTTTCTGTCCTAAAAATTGCTTGTGGGGAAGAATCATGCTGCCCTATATATAGGAAATCCAGCATATGGGTTGAAGAACTTTCAGGGACAGAATACATCAGCACACTAGAGTTGGGCTGGATCTCCGTTTCCATTTGTGGCTAAGAGATTCTTTCCTCAAACTCTTCAGCATCCAGAGATGCTTCGATTTTTACCTTGGAGGAAGAAAATAGTTTGTGACCTACAAGAGGCACAGCTAACCTAAGCTTAGTGAGCAGGGAGAATTCCACGACCTTGCTGTGGGGTCAGGCACAGGGAGCAGAATGCAAATCTTTTTTCTGTTTCTCATCATTTTGCGGTGTGAGTTCGCTCAGATTCCAGGCACACAATTCATGGACTCCTTCAAAACTGTCTACTCTATTAGTTCTTTTAGAAAAAACCCTCAAAGGACTAGGGGCTATACAGAAAGTAAAAATTAGAGACAGAGGCAGAGTTAGAGGCTTAAAGTAAAACTGGACTAAGGGCCTAAGACCCAAGGTGTAGTTGTGATTCTATCATTTACTAGCTCAGAGACCCTGGAGAAAACCACTTTTGCTTGTCTGAGCCTTTGGTTCATCTTAGGAGATGGTGGAAGTAACAGCAGCTTGCCCCCCCAGCACATCTTCCCACCTCCGCCTACCTCACAGTTGTTAGGGTGAGCAGGGAAGTTTTCTACAAGCTATAAATCACAATTTTTTCCAGCATCAGACACATCTTGCTCATATGTGTACAAGTGAACATGTGAAGTGAATACCAGGCAACCATATTGTTCACGTATGGGTTCAAGTTTCTATTTCAATTTCCCATGTTGTTTGCCAATGGGCCATGAACATCGTAAGCATATTAGGGAAGAGAAATTGTCCATGACTTTTTGATGTTCATGGCAGGGGGGATGAGTTAACCAATCCACACTACTCTGTAGACAGAAAATTTGTGACTGCAGAAATTATGCCTTGCTGACACATTGTGCTGAGGCAGGGGCTACATTACTCCTCTGGCAGTAACAAGTGAGCCTGTGATAGGCCCCAAGTTAAAGGCCTCCTTAAGAGAAGAGTGTCAGGGGTACATAGTAGAGATTTAACATCACTTTTTTATTCCTAGAAAGTCCCATTATGGTTTAAAATGTTTTCTTTCACATCTCTCTAGTCTGGCAAAGCCTTATCTGATCTTGAAAAAATTTTCTTAAACTAATGTTTAGTTTTGATTTGATTTGTGGTGAGATTCGTAGGGAGAAGGAAATCTTCAGGTTTTTCTTTTGTTTTCTTTTAAAAGAAAAGGCATTTTTACGTAGGCATTTTTACGTGAAAATCTTCTTGGGTTTAAGGAGAAGTCTGTATAGGGGGAAAGATTCTGCCGTGATAATTGTGGAATTGGTCATGAACAGCCTTTATAGGCAACTTAAAAAGAAAAAAAAAAGAATTATTTTCCCCTCCACTGCAAGAAAACTATTGGATTCCAATGCCACTGTGTTAGGCCAGATTCACTCAGGATGGCTTTCAGATGCAACAGACAATTAAAACATGGAATAACTCTCCCACTGATATTGCCCCAAAATTATTGTTAACCTTAGAAACTAAAGCAGTTGAAACAAAAAAAAGACAAATGTGGCTCGGCACCTGTAGCTCAGTGAGTAGGGCGCTGACCACATACACCGAAGCTGGTGGGTTCAAGCCTGGCCTGGGCCTGCTAAACAAAAATGACAACTGCAACCAAAAAATAGCCGGGAGTTGTGGCAGGCACCTGTAGTCCCAGCTACTCGGGAGGCTGAGGCAAGAGAATCACTTAAGCCCAGGAGTTGGATGGAGGTTGCTGTGAGCTATGATGCTACGGCACTCAGGGCAACATAGTGGGACTCTGTCTCGAAAAAAACAAAAAACAAAACCAAAACAAACAAACAAAAAGACAAATGTAAAGACAACAGGTTTTCTTGTCAAGCGCAAATGCTTTTAAGAGAGGAAGGGAGAGAGAGAGGGAGAGAGTGCCTGAACTTCGTGCTAATTAACAATAACAGTATAAATTTACACTTTTATATTTTACCTTTTATGCAGAGATCTCAGTGAACTACCAATATTAAGCACTCACCAATTTCTTAGTCCTTATGGCTTTCAAGTCATTTGACTTCCTGCTGTTTCCATTGGCTTCCGGACCTCAGCAGAGGTGAGAGTGGTGAGGAGAGCGTTGTGTTGCCAATGGACCTGTTTCTTGGTTATGATGAACTTGGATTCAAAGGCTCCTTTTTTTTCTAGGTCATGGTAAAGTTTTCTAGCATGTGAGACAAAGGCTAGAGGCCTGTTGGCAATTCTTTTGTGGATCTAAACTTTTGACAGTCTTTTTCAAAAGTATCTTTCTCTATTGCTATAAATTACTTGGACCAGTAGACTTTTCACTTGATTTTTTCTCCTGTTCTTGCTTTCATGAGAACCAAGACTTCTGCCCTGGCCGTCAGCATCAGTAAGACAAGAGAACAAAGGACTGGCAGTGATGGGTTTCTCCCTATGGTCCTGGAGGTTTGGGTTCAGATTCCTGATGGGGAATTTGCTGGCTTCTGGCCAACATGATTCTTTGCATCTTCATTCTTATCTGAACATTTCTGTCCTCACTCAACCTGTAGACATATGTAGAAAGTAAGATCCTGGTCTGTACTGACACAATAGAGCAGTACGCTTTGAAAGCATAACCTGTACGTCTTATAAAGTGCTAGGAATTGCTTGTCAGCAGCTTCATAATATTTTTCAATTTTAGTAGAAGAGAAAATGTTAGCCTGCATTTTGCTGACTAAGGCCTTGCCCCATCATCTTATAATTGAGAATGTTCAAAATGTTCTCATTGCAGCAGTTAGTATAGATGGAGTAGCACATTCCAAGAACTAAATCAGATGAAGAGCTAAAGCTTCAAAATTATAATGTTCCAACATTATAAAGAGGACAGGGGAAAAATAGGACTCTAAAAGCCATTGGTAGTATGTGCCCCCAGCACAGCTGCGGAACGGAAGGCTCAAATTGCCTGTGAAATCGTGGGCAGCTACCTCTTGATCTTGGGGCCACCACTGAGCATTTGTCTTGGGGTGAATAAAATCTGAAACATGGTCTGTATTTTTCAATATGCCTCACTCTAAGACAGTGATTCTCAACCTTCCTAATTGCTGTGTTGTTACAAGTGGATGCCCACTGTTAAAAATGAATTTATTTGTTTAATAAAGTGACTGCTCAAATTATAAAAAAATAAATAAATAAAATGAAGTTCTAAATTAAAAGAAAAGAAAAAAGAGGTCGCGACCCCTAGGTTGAGAACTGCCGCTTTAAGATGATCACTTGCGCTGCATGAATTTTGTCTAGCCTGTGAAATTTGGCTGCTGCCCCATGGCCCAATTGAGAGTGGCTACTGGGCCTGGTCCAGTGATAAGCACTCTGGCAGCAGACATAAATCATGGGGACGTTGCAAAAGAGCGTCTGTTAAGAGGCTGGCTACATAAAGCTCTTTTTCTGCTCGGACACTAGAGAGAAACAGACACCAAAAGTTGAACCTTCCTCCTCTGGGTGGGGCATCAGCGTCAGACCTCCCATCTCCACTCCAATCCCAAGCCTCATCCTTCTCTCTTGTGTCTTTTCAGTATGCCTGTTTCTGTTCCCGCACTCTGACAGTGCTGCCTCCGTTTTTAAAGGACATACCATTCCACCCTGAGAAAAGTCATTACAGTTGTTTTGAATTCCAGAGCTTTTGATTGATGTGGCTGTTGGGATAAGCAACATCCTTTTCTACTTGGGATAAATTCCCAGCCCCTCTTTGGGAAACTGACTCACAGCAGGGAGTTGCAGTGTGAGGACTGGAGATACAGGCTGGTGTTTCCAGTTAAATTAGAGATGATGCTTAGAAATCATCCCTTGAAACCCTGAAAAAGAATGTTATCTCCTGATCCACTGATCCTATTTCCTTAGGACTCTCCATTCAGGGTGATACTGCTTACCTATAATTATCAAGGCTTTTTTTTTGGTGTGTGTTTCTGTATTGATAGCAATCAGCATTGTTGAAATTCATGACAGTGTAATTTTATACAATTTTAGAAGTGATACAACAGTGGTCTAATGATCTAATAATTCAATGTATCAAAATGAATCCCAAAGTTGAAGAAAAAAATCCAAGAGAAATAATAAAGAAGAATAGATCGACAATATAATGACCCATAAAACATTCTAAAATATTTTGATTTGATTTTTATGTTTGGGTGAATGCAATGATGTTGTCTGAAACCTAGAAAACCATTGGTAGAAGACTGAAATGAAATAAAACAAAAAAGAATTGGAATAAAAACCTTCATAATATCTGTTACCCTCTATAAGAGCCAAATGTAATTTGAAAGCTGATGCCAATTCCCAAGTGGTCCAAGTTACTGCCTTTGCTCTTTTTAATATGCTGGTTGATTATGGAGCTAATAATAAGTATAATTGAAAATCATTGTTGGATCCTTTGACGTTTGCTGCCAAATAACGTCTTGTGAAAGGATGAAAAAATAAACAAAAGACTCTGGGGGAAACTATTAATACAATGCTTTAAATATTCAAAATCAACAGTTACAATGTTGGAGTCGCTTCACAAAATTTACAGTGAGTCAAAAATGTAATATTAACTTAAGAAAACACTCTAATTTCTTATCTCTAATAGATGTCACCAGGGCAGTCATTGTCCTAATTACAAAATTTCTGCCTTGCTCTGACTGAAGTTAATTTTGTTTTTAGTTCTAAACAAATGTATGACCAGAACAAAGTACCCAAATTAATCAGTTATTGTCAGTCAATTTCATCCATGACTTTGGAAATGATGTTGCTAAGACAAAGTGGTTCTTTAGCAGAAACAATGTCATGCTGCCTTGGCATTCATTTCAGAATGGGGTTTCTGCAGTGAATTAATAAATCTTTGGAAATGGTGCAGAGCTACAATGACAGCTTTCTGGTTTTGATTATTAGGCAGAATGATTTCTGGTTTTCTGTAATATTTGCATTGTGAATGGAATTCCATTTTTTCTCATTTAGATGCAGCAATCAGGTGAGAGAGATCTGAGCCTGTTTCATCAAAGCCCCATATTGTGACCAGAATACAAATTACTTGCTTCTGGTTCTTTTCAGAATATAGCTTGTTTTGAAACAGAGTCCTAGGGCAAAGCACAAATGAGAAATTGAGAAGGCGTTCAAGTTGCCATGCTCAGTTAAGCTGCAGTTACTAAGTATTGCTGTGGATTCCATGGTAGCTAGCCACATACCTCTCCACCAAAATGCTTTCACAATGCTCCTCTTTCTCAGGTGCCGGATTTTTAATGTTACGAGTATTAATATTAATACAACTAAAAAGAAGCAGGCTGCTGGGGAGAAATGTTATCCCAAACCACCACCGTATTTGTAACTTCATGGAGATTGCTGATTGAGATGAGACGCATCACAGTCCATCAATTTAGCAGGAAAAGGTGCACAGAGTGAGAAAAATGGAGTGGTGAGTTCTAAACTCCCCTCAAACCTAGGAAAATTACTAAAATGCCTTTCCCATATTTAAGTTTTCTCCCCTGAAAATGGGATGATGTTGGCATGTGCCTAATGGTAAGGCTGATCAAAGTCTCTGCAACGGGCTTTTTTAGAGAGATATCGTCCCCTATGATTAATAATCAAAACATCACTCAAGGCTGAACTAGTCTTTTTCAAGGTACAGCGAAACCTCTTATTTTATTATTATAGTTTATACTTACAATCAGCGCCATTTCTGAACCCCTGGCATTTCCTATGTAGAAAGTTTTTTAATACCAGTTTAGCTCTACATTGAATACTCATTCCTTTCCCATGTGACTGTCCTAAAAATATTTGAAACAGCTGTCATGATGCCCTTAAGTATTCTCTCCAGACTAAGCAGGTCCAGTTCTTTGCAGGCCATGGTTTAAAGTGCTCTTGTTGTCTTAGACTCCCCTAGCTGTATGGGTTTCAGTTTACTAAGGTCTGCGCTAAAGGTGAATTATTGGGAGCAGGACCTGGGGCTCCCCTTGTGGTCTGGCCATGTGGAATCTGGCAAGAATTGTCACTCCACATATTCAGCCTACCATGGCTCTTTAAAGACAGCTGAAGTCTAATCAGTTATTTTTGGAGGCCACATCAGATCACTGGCTCATGTTGAACTTGGAGTCAATTAAAACCACAAGTCTTTTTCACACATGCTCCTGCTAAGCCACTGTGTGTGTGTCGCTATATTTAGTCATTATCTGTTGAGTGCTTGTTATGGGCAAGACAATGTACTAAATGCTTTGCATCTTTTGCATCTCATTGAATCTTCTCATCAACCCAGTGAGTCAGTAAGTATCCTTAGCTCCATACTGGGGATAGGCTGAGGCTCCCCCAAGAAGAGATTTGCCTAAAGATGCCTGACTCCAGTGCAGGTAGGTACTGATGCAACGTTTTTGTTGCTGACCTTTCTTGGAAAGGGGATACAGAGGAGCCAGTATCGAAGAGCAGAACTGATAAATATAAATTAAGTTAGAGCTGCTTATCCTTTTAGTCTATTGGGATCTTTTGGGGGTCCCGATTTTGTCCCCAAATATGTTAGGCATTCCCTTAAAGCTTCATGCCACCCTAGTTTTCATTAGCTGTCATTCAAGTCATTACTTCAAAAAATAGAAGCAGACCGAGGACAAAGTGCCCCAGTCACATCAGAGCCCTCCATCATAATTGGCATTGATCATCAGTCTGATTGAGTTACAAATTTATGGTACTGTGACTCAGCTCACAATCTTTCTGCTTCTCCATCATGAAGACCTTGCCAAATCCCTTGATAAAATTTAAGTGCAAAATTTCTGAAGTTTGCTTCTAATAAGTCTAGCACCATTGTCACAGGGAACAAGGAGGCCAGTGTGTCAAGATTTGTTCATAGTAAGACTGTATTGGTTTAAACTGATCACACTGTCCTATTCTCAAGGGACATGGACCAGTCCTAACTCTCGACTCTAGACGCTAGTCTAGAACTGATATCAAGGACACCAGCTTCTAATTTACAGAACTGACCTTCTTCTCCTTTTTGAACATCTGTTGTACATGTGCCTATATTTACTTTTTTTGCAGTTTCCCCATTTTTCAAAATTCTTAAAAAATCAGTGACAGTGGTGGATGCCTTCATGTATATGTTTTTTTTTTTTTTTTCCATATTTTGGAAGGTATTTTTTCTTGGCAAGAAGATTTGAACATATTTAGGACTTATTATCATATCTTTTCTAGATTAAATTGCAATTTTATTTGAAAAAATATGGAAATAAAATGAGCGTTAAGTGGTTCTCTGGAGTCCTCCCCTTGAAAATCCACATTTCATTCCATTTCCTTTTAAAGCATCGAGATACCTCTGTTCGGTCAGTACAGTGAACCACATCATCACGTCTCAGTTTTCAATCTGCTTTAAAAACTAATGGTCCAAGGTATGCAGATGCCCTTCCTATGTGATTTTTAAAGAAATGAGATAATAATATGGGACATATTACTAGTATCTCAGGAAAACAAAAGATTAGGAGGTAGACCTGATACTACACTGGATATTTACAAACTTTAATATATGAGGTCTGATAATTAGGTTCACCAACTTGCCACCATGCACTTATGATGGCAGTACTGTACAAACACCTCAGTAAGGTTTCATAACCTTGGTGTATCAGTGTCCCACACTTGTGTTCATGTCAACGTGTGGCAGGGTCTTGCTGAGTGGAAAACATTATTGTTGTTATGTCTTTTCGTGTGCCCTCACAAGAATGTTGGAGCTCTAATTCAGAGCAAGGAATAAACATTAAAAAAATTTTTTTTTTAAGTTGGCAAGAGTGGAAGTGAAATCAGGGACATGTTATTCCAAGTTTGAGAGAATAATGTCATGAGGAAAACAGCAGTGTAGAAATGGATGAAATGTTTTTCTGAGGCAAGAGGATGTGTCACTGGTGAAAGAAGGTCAGGGCAGCTGGTAACAAGCAGAACTAATGAAAACATTGCAAAACTTTGTCAAATTGTTTGGCAAAATCTTCAGGTGACTGTGAAAAGCATAGCAGACCAAGTAAACATCATCAGAAAAAGTTAGAAAAATCTTAACTGAAAATCTTTGCCAACAACTCATGGCTCTTGCATCATGACAATGCACCAGCTCACACAGCACTGTCTGTGAGGGAGTTTTTAGTTATTTGTAAACAAATAACTGTATTAGAATACCCTCTCTACTCACCTGATCTGTTCCCCACTGACTTTTTTCCTTTACCTGAAAATAAAAGAAATATTGAAAGAAGACGTTTTGATGATATTCAGGACATTAAGAGTAATACAATGACAGCTTTCATGCCCATTCCAGAAAAAGAGTTCCAAAATTGCTTTGAAGGGTGTCAGCACATAGCTTCACAAGGGGAGTACTTCAAAGGTGACCATAGTGATATTCAGCAATGAGGTATGTAGCACTTTCTCTAGGATGAGTGAATGAACTTAATGGTCAGACCTCATACAGCACAACTCAGCTGAACAGAGAGAATAGAACCTCTTTAATTTTTCTGTAATGAATTGTCAACAAATAACAGTTAGTTTGATTTACCTATCATGCCCTGACACCATTTAACTTGAGTCTGATATAAGAATTTAAATGATCTTTATAGGACATAGTGTCATTTGAATAACAACAGTCTCTGAAGATTGCTTTCATCTTCTCCTACTTCTTTCCCTAAGATGTCATCCTGGTGGAATGGGGGCTGGGGTGACTTATATATCGTCATGGCATTTTGCAAAGATGAGATGCTTAGCCTCATGCTGGTTCTCTGTTCGAATCGACTTAATCTTGATTGGCATCTAAAGTGGTGGCCTGGGTGCTCCAGTGGCCCTGAAGTTGCTGTAGATGATCAGTATTGTGATCCATTCTTTTGGCTTGCATGTGCTCCCAGGATGGGTAGGTCATCTCCCCTGTGATGACTTTCTTTCACTGTCCCAGCAGATAGCCCGTAGAGTTTCTGTGATTTCTCCCTCCAGTTCATCCCAACCTTTGCTCTGACATGAGCTTGTCCCACCATGGTAGATCTCACGGCCAGCTCTCAATTCAGTATTCAGCCTACATGGGAACCCAAGTTAACTCATGAGTCTCTAGTGGACCTCTCTGTGAGACAAGGTATTTCAACCTACTTTCAGAATCCAACATGAGAACTGAGGTACCCTTGCCTTTGGGGTTCCCCTCACTGTACTTGACATTCCCACTCTTGTGGGCCAAGCCTCAGAGAGGAAACTCAGGAACACATCTTGTTTGCCCCCCTGATTTCTCTTGCTTCTTCTCTCTTCCTTTTCCAATTTCTTCAAGGCAGGACAAAAAGCTGGCATTTCTTTTATTTACCCAATATTATGAGCTATTTCTTTCTAGCTCCAGCTAAGCCATAAGGGTGACTATGAGTAGCTCCTCTGTGTCACAGTAATTCTTTCTGTTTGAGCTGAGTCCACAGAGTTTGGATGTTGATAGGCAGTGAACGGCCTTTCAAGGCTATCCTCCTGCTGATTATTATTATGATATATATATATTCTTCTTTACTGTGAATCTAGCCTCTCTAATGAAGCACCTGGCACAGAATGGAAGACTTAAATTTATATTACTCTCCATTTCTGGAGCATCACCTTCATTCACATAGGGCTGGGCAGTCACAAGTCCTGCTAGACAAGGAAATAGAAAATTTCAGTATCTGTTCTTTGGATGGGAAAAAAGTGTATTTTTCTTTCATAAAAGTTTCCAGTGAATGACTGTGCTGCTATTGGGAAATATATATTTGAAGTCTGAAATTTCATTTCTGTAATCCCTAACAAGGTACATGTGATTAAAGAGGAAATGACTATGGTTCAAGGCAGGAGAATGGATTAGAAGTTAGGAGGATGAATTTTACACCACTAGTAGAAACTGGCTGGGTTGACTCACAACAGTTGCTTAATTACTGCCTGCCTTATTTCCATGGATCAAAAGGGAGACAAGAAATGCTTACATGGTTAATACTTGCAAAGTAAGATGACACTAGGAAAGGAAGAGACTACAAGTTGCCTAAGCTTTGTGCCTATCACTTTTGACCTCTTTTCCATATACACATTGCCAGTTGCCTCTAAAAATACAAATCTGCTGGTTCCATAGTTCTAGAACCACGTGACTGTAATCCAACTCCTGGACCAAGGAGAGAAAGGAAAAATATTTCCCCCACCATCCTCCCCTCCCATCAGTGACGCAGTGGGTACAGAAGGCCAAGATGGAGGGCCAGGAACTCCTAGGTGATAAAATTAAGTTGTCCCCACAAGTTATTAAGAAAATTTCTTCATGAAGTTTTGGGTTTTTCTTACACAACATATATTCTTCATTTATTTCTTTTAAGTTGTTAAAATGTATGCTTGATCTACATGTAAAACAGAAGAAGGCTTTTTTCTATTATTTCTAATCATTATCAATCCTTTTGATGTGCTGAACCACTGTTTTTTTGTTTGTTTTTCTAGCAGTCAGGATGACTGTTCTTTGGGGTCTCTTTCTTTCCTTGAGCTAAAGTGTGAAGGGAGCCCATCTTAGTCTCAGTGACATTGGAACTCATATGAAAACTGGCAAGGCCTGAAGTCAGCTCCCAGGATACATGGTGATAGACCTGAGTTCCTGAGGCAATGAAGTCATGAAGTCTGAGGTGCACGGACATGGTTGTTTTTTCTTGAAGAAAAAGTTTAAACATTGATAATAACCCCAGGTCATACAAGGCTGACACAAAATCTCAGGAACCAATGTAGGCAGCACAGACATTTCTTTCCTCTTGAAAACAAAGTAATTCTCTACTCTTACCTTTAGGTGAAGTCAGCGGCAGACTGGTGGGATTTGAGGTGATAACAGCCCAAATACCTTCAGCTGCCAATCTCTGCCCAGTGACATGAATGTTTGCTCTTGGCCTAAGCCTGATTTTTAAGAAATTATCTCAGTGCTCTGCAATTTTTGACTACTTATGAAAGGGAGGAAGAGGCATGTATTTATATTTTTATCCTTTTGCTTATACAGGGGTCCATTATGTTCATGTGCAATTAGCCAACTATTTTAAATTGCACACGAGCTTTATGGACCCCGTGTATAATTATCCTCTTTCTTCTTTCCCCTCGTAGGGGAGGGTCTTGTCGACTTCTTTCCTTTCAGTCAAATCTCGCTCACACATTTAAATGTCTTCATGAGGTCTTGCTTGACTATTCTAGCCCACAATGAAATTTTGTTTATTATTGCTCATTCACTCATTCACTTTTTGGTTTTAAAATTTGTACTGAGCTTTTCACAATATGGTTCCAAAGGTGGAGAAGGAAGCTCCTGCCCCTCTCAAAGCCAAAGCCAAATCAAAGGCATTGAAGGCCATGAAGGCAGCGCTAAAAGGTATCCATGGCCACAAAAAAAAAAAAAAAAAAATTCGTACGTCACCCACCTTCCCCAAGACACTGCAGCCCTGGAGGCAGGCCAAATATCCTTAAAGAGCATCCCCAGGAGAAACAAGCTTCACCACTGTGCCATCATCAAGTTTCCCCAGCCACTGAGTCAGCCATGAAGAAGACAAAAGACAACAACACACTTGTGTTCATTGTGATGTCAAAGCCAACAAGCACCAGATAAACACGCTGTGAAGAAGCTCCACAACATTGATGTGGCCAAGTTCAACACCCTGACGAGGCCTGATGGAGAGAACAAGGCATGCACTCCACTGGCTCAAGATTACAATGCTTTGGATGTTGCCAACAAAGTTGGGATCATCTAAACCAAGTCCAGCTGGTTAATTCTAAATATATAACTTTCACAATAAAGAAAAAATAAAAATTTTTTGAGGTATAATTATATGTATTAAAATTCACAGACATGCAGTTTTGACAACTGTACACAGCACCTTAAAGACAAAAAAGAATACTATGACCGTCTTTTAGTCAGTCCCCACATTCTGATTTTGATTCTGTAAGGAACATTTATAGTATGTTCTTATTTTGTGTGTGGTCTCTTTCATTGAACATAATGTTCTTGGGATAAATCTCAGTAGTTCATCCCTTTTGATTGGTAAGTAGAATTCTATTGTATAAATCTACCACAGTTTCTTTATTCATTCTCCCAGATTGTTTCTAATTTTTTGGCTGCATACATGTGAATAAATGTGAACCTGAAAGAGTCAGTCTTTCAAGATGGATCCTGACTGGTTACCTGGAACTAAATTTAGAATACAGCCAAAAGGACATCTGCTGACTAGGAGGTTACACACATACTCTGAGTTCCCTAAAAATGTACCAATCAATCATAGCTAGCCTTCCTTGGCCAATCAGGGCTCAGCTGTATTGACCAATCGGGGGTCAGCTTGATCAACCAACCAAGACTCAATTTAGATGAGCAATTAAAACTAAACAAATTTCAATTTTTCATTTGCACAAAGGGACCTGATTGGAAACCTGGGTGTGAACTTACCATAAAATCTGAGCCTTCCTTAATTTTACCATATAGTTGTGTCTCCATGGTTTGCAAACTGTTCACTGGAATGACATCTTTTTCCTCCAACTTCCTTTTCAGAGAAATTTTATTCACATAAATAAAATGACAATAAGCATTCTCATGCAATTCTTTCTGTGGACATGTATTCTCATTCCTTTGGGATAAATAACTAGGGGTGGGATTTCTGGATCATAAGTCAGGGGTGTTTTTAACTCTATAAGAAACTACAAAACTGTTTTTCAACATAGCTGTACCATTATATATTCCCACCAGCAGTGTCCAGTGGTATGGCCAGTCTTCAAAATTTTTTCATTTTAATGAGTTTAGTCATCTATTGCTGGTTTTATTTTGCATTTTTATCCTGGATAACAATGTTGAGCATCTTGTCCTGTGCTTTATGGCCATTATATATTCTCTTTTGAAAAAACCCTGTCCAAGTATTTTGACATTTTTTTTATTAAGTTGTTTGTCTTTTGATTATTAATTTGTAATTTTTGATGAGCAGAAGTCAAGTTTATCAATTTTTATTTGATGGTTAATGTTTTTTGTATTCTCTAAGTCATTGCTTATCCAGTGTTGAAAATATATGTCCTGTGTTTTCTTCTAGGAACTCTCTAGTTTTAGTGAGAGACCTGTATTCATCTTGAATAACTTTTGTGTATAGTGTGAGAAAGTAGCAAGGCTCATTTCTTTTCCACCAGTTATTGAAATTATTTTTCTTTCCCTCATTGAATTGCATTGACACCTTTTATCATAAATCAATGAACCTTATATTTGAGTCTATTTCTCAATTTTTTATTGAGTTCAAGTGATCCATTTGTCTATATTTATGTTCATACATACTTTGTTAATTACTGTAGCTTTATAAGTTTTAAAATCTGGTAGTATATATCCTTCAAGTTTCTTCTTTCTTAAGGCTACTTTGTCTACTCCAAGTTCATTACATTTCTATACAAATTTTAGCTTTTGCTTATAAATTTCTACAAAGCAAAACCTTGAGGATTTTAATGGGAAGTGCATTGAACTTACAGATTAATTTGAACAGTTGACATAGTACAATATAGAATCCTCCAACCCACGAGCGTTGTGTGCATATGTGTGTGTGTGTGTACATAAAACATTGACCTTATATCTTGAGCCTTTGCTAAATTTATTTATTAAATTCACAGTTCCTCACTCCTATCTCCAAAAGTTCTTGGGATATTCTAGGTATATAATTATGTTGTATATGAATACAGGTGATTTTACTTTTTCTTCTTTTTAAACTTTTTATGCATTTTAAAAATTTTTTCTTGCCTTATTACCTTGGTTGTGACCTCCAGTGTAATGCTGTATAAAAACGGTGACCATTTCTACTTTGTTTCCAATCAGGAGTGGGTATTTAATATTTCAACATTATATGATATCTTGTGGGTGGGCTTCTTTCTTTCTTTCTTTTTGATATTTTAAACTTTCATTGATTTTTTTTTATTGTTGGGGATTCATTGAGAGTACAATAAACCAGATTACACTGATTGCATTTGTTAGGCAAAGTCCTCTTTAATTGTGTCTTGCCCCCCCAAAGGTGTGGCACACACCAAGGTCCCACTCACCTCCCTCCTTCCCTCTCTCTGCTCTTCCTTTCTCCACCCCTCCCTCCTTCTTTCTGTCTCTGCTCTCTCCTTCCCCCACCCCCCACTGTGACCTTAATTGTCATTAATTGTCATCATATCAAAATTGAGTACATAGGATTCATGCTTCTCCATTCTTGTGGTGCTTTTCTAAGAATCATGCCTTCCACTTCCATCCAAGTTAATACAAAGGATATAAAGTCCCCATTTTTTAAATGGCTGAATAGTATTCCATGGTGTACATATACTACAGCTTGTTAATCCATTCCTGGGTTGGTAGTCATTTAGGCTGTTTCCACATTTTGGTGATTGTAAATTGAGCTGCAATAAACAGTCTAGTAGAAGTGTCCTTATGATAAAAGGATTTTTTTTCCTTCTGGGTAGATGCCTAGTAATGGGATTTCAGGATCAAATGGGAGGTCTAGCTTGAGTGCTTTGAGGTTTCTCCATACTTCCTTCCAAAAAGGTTGTACTAGTTTGCAGTCCCACCAGCAGTGTAAAAGTGTTCCCTTTTTTCCACATCCACACCAGCATCTGCAGTTTTGAGATTTTGTGATGTGGGCCATTCTCACTGGGGTTAGATGGTATCTCAGGGTGGTTTTGATTTGCATTTCTCTAATACATAGGGATGATGACATTTTTTCATATGTTTATTAGCCATTCGTCTGTCTTCTTTAGAGAAGGTTCTATTCATGTCTCTTGCCCATTGGTATATGGGATTGTTGGCTTTTTTCATGTGGATTAATTTGAGTTCTCTATAGATCCTAGTTATCAAGCTATTGTTTGATTCAAAATATGCAAATATCCTTTTCCATTGTGTAGGTTGTCTATTTGCTTTGGTTGTTGTTTCCTTAGCTGTACAGAAGCTTTTCAGTTTAATGAAGTCCCATTTGTTTATTTTTGTTGTTGTTGCAATTACCATGGCAGTCTTCTTCATGAAGCCTTTCCTCAGGCCAATATCTTCCAGTGTTTTTCCTATGCTTTCTTTGAGAATTTTTATTGTTTTATGCCTTAAATTTAAGTCCTTTATCCATCGTGAATCAATTTTTGTAAGTGGAGAAAGGTGTGGGTCCAGTTTCAGTCTTTTACATGTGGATATCCAGTTCTCCCAACACCATTTATTGAATAGGGAGTCTTTCCCCCAAGGTATGTTCTTGTTTGGTTTATAAAAGATTAGGTGGTTGAAAGATGTCAGTTTCAAAGATGTGGAAAAGATGTGGTTTTCTATTCAATTCCAAGTGTCTATGTCTCTATTTTTGTGCCAGTACCATGCTGTCTTGACCACTAAGGCTTTGTAGTACAGCCTAAACTCTGGTATGGTGATGCCCCCAGCTTTATTTTTATTACTAAGAACTGCCTTAGCTATACGGTTTTTTTTTTTTTTTCCTGGTTCCATAAAAAACGCAGAATCATTTTTTCCAAATCTTGAAAGTACGATGTTGGTATTTTAATAGGAATGACATTGAATAGGTAGATTGCTTTGGGAAGTATAGACATTTTAACAATGTTGATTCTTCCCATCCATGAGCATGGTATGTTCTTCCATTTGTTAATATCCTCTGCTATTTCCTTTCTGAGGATTTAGTAATTTTCTTTATAGAGGTCCTTCACTTCCTTTGTTAAGTATATTCCTAGGTATTTCATTTTCTTTGAAACTATTGTGAAGGAAGTTGTATTCTTAATTAGCCTCTCATCTTGACTGTTATTGGCGTATACAAAGGCTAGTGACTTGTGGACATTGATTTTATATCCTGAGACATTACTGTATTTTCTGATGACTTCCAGGAGTCTTGTGGTTGAGTCTTTGGGATTCTCTAAGTATAAGATCATGTCATCAGCAAAGAGGGAGAGTTTGACCTCCTCTGCTCCCATTTGGAGGTTTGTTTTTTTAAAAAGACTTTTTGGATTTGTGATG
>CAUYPK010033140.1:0-19516 GCA_963574355.1 Loris lydekkerianus
CAACCACACACACTCAAACCCCACCCATCAGCCCCCGCCGGGCGGGGGGGGGGCGCGGCCCCCCCCAGGGAGAGAGATGGAGGGATTCATTCAATGTAAATACATTTCACTGAAACTAATAAAATCTATGAAGTCATTTCAGCATGAGAAGGCAAGTTGAGGGTACATCCATTTAGACGCAAAATCACGACACCTACTACACTGTCCTTTCTAAAGACCACGAGGAAGCCAAAATGTTTTCAAAATTACATTTTCCACATCACCTGAGCTAATATGCCAGAATAATGTAACTATTATAAATGTGACTTTCAAAGGGGGTGTTTCAACCTGCATTTTTCAGTGTGGAAAATTAAGCCAATCCTTCTGAATTGATTAACTGCAGAAAACAAACCTGTGGGGAAAAAGGAAATATTTTCTGACTCTCTAGTCTACTCTTCAGGGGAATATACTTTTGATGTTCTCTTGGGAGGCAATGATATAGGGTTGTCATTAAAAAAAAATCAAATATCACATTTAGTTACATATGACACAGTTGCCAGCCTGTACACCCAATTTTAATTAGGGCATTGTGCAGCCACTCTGTGGCTCTTATAAAGGTGGCGATAGTGGCCTTTTGTTTGTTTTGTATTTGTTAGCCAGAGTAATGACACCATGAACCATTGAGTGGCCTGCACAAGGCATTCCATAAAGTGGACCAATAACAAGTGTTTATTGAAGAAAACTAAAGGAGAAAGATCAGGAATAAAGTTAAGTGAAGAATCACCACTTTGTTTATATTTTCATTTTACTCCTTAAGACATGCATCCCTCAGCTATCTTACAGCATCTGAAATCTTGTGTTTATCAATTGTTATTTTATGCAAATATGTGCAGTTTTCCAAGGAATAAAAGAAATATGTAAATTCCTGTATGAGGGAGAAACTATGAATTGTTTCCCCAAAAGCAAGACCATTTGATGCAATTTTAACAGGAACAGAAAGCAAATGGCCCCTGCCTTGTCTCCCCTCTCCTGTGCAGAGTCCACCCTGTCTACAACAGGCCTGGAGCCTCAGGAAACAGTCCCATAAATGTTACATGGGAGGACTTACCATGTGGCAATTTCCCCCTTCCCCCGCCCATTACCCTTTTCCATTTCCTTTGCCAGCCATGGAGGTTATTTTAATCACAGGTTTTCGGCCAGAGGGAGTTGAGGAAGAGGAAGGGACAATGCAATAATTGTTCTCAGACAAAGGCAGAGAAGGGAGAAGGGAGCCCTAGGAAGGAGAGAAACCCAGAGGACAGAATGCAGGGCCTCATCTGCAATGCAGGGCCCGCCAGCCCCAGATGTTTCCAACCATCATCTTCCCTCCCTGCAAGAAAAATTGGATTAGTCACCGTCTTGTCTCCTAATGGACACACTCTGTGATCTTTAGAGCTTCATTTACTGGGTTAATAGTGCTTTGCCTGAGTTCCTTTGCTATGAAAAAAAAAAAAAAAAAAAAAAAAAAGAAGGAAAGAAAGAAAGAAAACCTGTAAGAAGAAATATTCTGGGTGCAGTCTGCAACCACTGACACGAGTAATATCGTATTCATCACAGACAGACCTCGTATCTCATTACTGCTGAAGAATTGCCCTGGAGGCGTCTGAGCTTGGCCAGACCAGACCTCTCATGTGGAACCGTTCAGGTATATTGTGAAATGATTTAATGCGATAATAATGTCCACTTTGCGAGATAGATTATGTTTTTTATAGTGGCTGATGGTTAATGAATGATACATTAGCAAACATCACTAAAATGTTACTGGGGAATGCAGATGAAGACATGGAGCTCTTTCTCCTGCTCCTTCTCGGTGTCCTCCCCAAGCTGTCCCGCCACCCCCTCCCTGCCGCATCCATGCATAAAGATGAAAAGCAGGAGAACTTACAAGAATCAGAAAACCTAATTTATTTAAAAGGAAAAAAAAAAAAAAACCCAGCTGTGTGTGCCTGCCTCTCAGTCTCTCCTTACCAGAGGAGGGATGAATACTAAAACATTCAAACCCGAGCTGAAATATCGCTTCTTAAATCAAATGAGAATCAATGAAAGTGCAAACCTGAACAAATACATTATATGTTGACCCAGTTTATTAGATGAAGCCGTTTACTCTGATTTGATTTATCTGGCAATACACAGCTCAGCTGTGAAATGAGATAAGCCGAGCCCATTCACCTTAGTTACTATATGATTGCAGCTCTCGCTAGCCCTGCCGTGGTTAAGGGTCTGTCAGTATTTCCATTAGAAATCTCTATTTCCAGCAGCTGTGAAGATGCCCTCCCAGCTGCTACATGGCATGGCCGACTAGGAGCACAGCCTCTGAGTAGATGGATGGAATTCCACTGTACTAGTCATAGCCTCTGCTGCTGAGTAACCAGGGAGAACAGGAACGTCCCTGTGTCTATGAGACTTGTTTACACCTGGAGAGAAGGTCAAGGGAGCACCCACTTATGGTTTTATTTTGATTCTTCTCTCATTTATTTTTCCTAAATAGGTATTTCCAAAATGTTATTTCCATTCATTTTGGAATGCAAAAGCCTACTCATTTCCCGAGACCTTTGTGCCCCACTGGCCACCAGCAGGTCTTTGTCAAGAAGGCAGTGAAGGGTGAGATCACAGAAGGCACACTTTGGATTCATAAGGGACCCTCCCAGGAGGCAGAAGGATGGACCTGGTTATGCTGAGGGTTTCAAGGAACATCTATAATCTGGACGCCCAGATCCGATGAAGTTATTACAGAAACACAGAGGGAGGAGGGAGGAGGGAGGGGAAGGCTATTTCTATTATTGAAATTTTGGTTTAAGGGGGAATTTTTGAAAAGTATTTTTATTATCATTTTAATTTCTTTCTTAACTCCACAGATCCCATAACCCCACGAAACCACATATGGGCAAGATACTTACAATGTGAGCCTCCCTGACACTTCCAGACTTTGGTGTACCACACAAGACTGCAAGGCAGAAAGCAGACAGGCGGGAAGTCCAAGGAAACTGGGGGTAAACACAAGAGTCATTTGCTACATCCCTGGGAGGTCCCCACTGGTTTCGGGCCTGACACAGGCATGGCCACTAGGCTGAGTGAACAGCTGAACATGGAACCGCAGGGGACAGCCCATTAGCCCTGCCCTCCCACGAAATGCCACTAGAATAAGGGAAGTGGAATACAACAGGGTCAAAAGGACAGGAGAGGAGCATCAGCAGATGAGCAAGGTTAACCAACTTGGGGAGCTGGGAAAAGAAAAGAAGGCTGGGCACTGACTTAGCAGAAGAGAAGGGATGACTTTGCAACTAGAATCCTCAAAATGCAGGAGATACAGATTTCGACCCTGAGTATATTCCCCTGGAGAGGCTCCAGACACCAGGCACAGTGCAAGGTGGACACTGCCATCCTACAAGCAGGAAGGTAACAGCCCGTCTGTAAGGGCACAATGCTCTTCCCTCACTCTGTTCTTCCCAAAATGCTGCTCATGGGGGCACATCCTCTCAATGCAGACATTTTTTTCAGATTTGATAGAGAAATATTAGGGATATGTACATAAAGAAATGAGACCAAGTATTAGTTCAAGGAAAACCAAAAAACAGTGCAAGAAAAACATAGGGTCACAGTATACAGTAGGCTCAGCAGTGAAAAATGTGCACAAAGTTCACGCCGATGTCAGCAATAGTGATTATAACCATGTCGGGGTGACAGGAATAGTGAGGTATGAGAAGTCAAGTCTTTATCTCCAAAAACAGGACATGGCTGGATGTGTTTTAAGTGGAGATACAAAAGAGTAATAATATTTATAAATGTGGGGATAAAACCCCAAGAAACAGCCGAAAGAATTAAATGTGGCTAATCTCACTTAGGAGTTAGGGGGAGACAGGTAGACATAGGTCAAAGGTGCAATAAGGATATTTCTGTCATCACTGCTGGGTTTAAAGCTATGCCTTCTAGAATTTACAAACTCATTATATAAATATGCAAAAAATTATGAAAACATATTTAAAAATAAGAAATGAATTCCCAGTAGATGAGTAAATGAATTCCCAGCTCCCTACTTCTCCTTTGGATTTACCCAGGACCCTGAAGATGGCATGGCGTGGAGCAGGGAAGGGTAGGAATGCAGAAATACAGCTCCTGCCCCAGCATGCCCATCCCGGCTGTCTACCACCAGCAGCTTTCTTCATTCCTCAAACACCTGGGGCTTCTCTGCCCATCTACCCTCTTTCACAGGGATTTTGCACAAACTGTTCTGTCTGCCTGATACAATGATTCCATTCCCTTTCCTCGTCCTCCTTCCTGCTCCTTCTTCTGAGCTCAGAATACCTTCCTCATGGTATTTTGTCCACCACCCTCAGTCAACCAGCCTGCTGTGGACTCTAATATTACCTCGAACTGCTCCTCTGAAGCCACCTTCAAAGCAGCAGTTGTATCTCGTTCCTACAGTCATGTCTCTCTCCCCAACATAGGTTATAAGCCACAGCGTCCCAATTTTTTTCTCCTCTCTGCTTGTAATCCTAATGGCGGGCATAGTCACTGTTCAGAGAATGCACTCAAAAATGTGCTGAATGAAAGAATAAATGAATGAATGAACAAAATAAGGAATGAATGAGGCTGGATACTACCATGTTTGTGTCAATCCAGAAGGAACTTCCCCTTGGAAGGGTGTGCTTCTCAGCCTTGAAGATCATGCTCAACAGTACCTGGAGTGAAAGGGGACACTGTTTCCCTAACTCTGTGGTTAAGAAATGCCCGTCTCCTCAGTACCTTCCTCACTGATGAGTCTCATCTGCAGAATTCTGTCACAGCTCAAGGAACAGAGACCACCTGCAAAACTCAGTGATTCCGTAGCTGGTAGTAGTTTATAAATTGGAATTTGCATGGTATTTTAAATTCTCAAACAGACATCCAGGAAAGAACTCATCTTGCCTATTTTAGAGGAAAACCCCATAACATGCAGATGTTTTTTATATCATCTTCTGTGATTGTACCTGACAACAATTGCCGAAGCATTCATGACAACAGGTCACCAATGTGGAAACAGATGATTATGGGATCCAGGGGTTAATTTCACTGACAGTGTTTGGGTTTCAATGAGACACTGATTTTACCAGTTTAGCAGTTTTCCAACAAGACGCCCAAGTCCAACTTCTTTTCCCCCTGGCATATACACAGAAGGTAGCAATGATCTTCACTATACTTCTACTCAGACAGTAAAGTTCAAGACCTGGAGCTTTTAAACCTCACCCTGTCTTCAGCTCAGAGCCGGGGCTTGTTTTGTAGCCTCTGCAAGAACAGGCTGTAGGCCAGCGAGCTACTCAGATGTTTAGAGACAGCTCCAGGGGACCTAGCTGTCTGGGAGCAGATGGCCCATCAAATTGTACCAAAGTCGATATATAGATGTGCTTCATTCAACATATCTTCTGCACTGTGAGGCCGGATAGGGAAGGACTTGTGGGAAAACCTCTGGCCTTATAAACAGCATACATATTTCATGACATACTCAGGTTTACTCCTGAGGGGAATCTACCCCAAAATGCTATTAGGCATCTCCTGAATTTGAACACCCAATTGAATTCTAACACTGATAAAACGTAACACTCGTTTGCTTACTAGGAAGCATTTGTGTTCCACATCTATCCAATACTATTTTGTTATTCAAATTTCTTCATGGATCCTCTTTAAAAATACAGGCTTCTGACACCAAACCATGCTATTTTTCTACTTATGGAATTTTTTGCCTTTCCATTTACAACAGATATAAATGGCCCAAAGGTTTATTTCTCACCTCCACCCTGCATTCGAGATCTTTCGTAGTATTTGGAAGCAAGACAATTCAGTTTGGACTGTTTATATCAGCTGCCCACGAGGTTGTAACACAAATTCAGCTGGTACATGCTACGTTGTTGTTGTAGAAGCAACAAAATGCAGCTGAAAGGATCCAGGAGTCCAAGATACTACCCCTTTATGGTCACACAGAATGTTCTGACCAGCACAGATTCATCGGCATTTTGTTGTGATTTTCCTTTATAAGACAGTAACACTATCTTCCACAGCTTTCAGTCACCTCTCTTTACCACCAAACAGTGTTACGGTGCAGGAGTTACTGGGAAAAGCCTTTCACATCAAGGTTATTTTCTTTCCTAAAGTCGAAAAGAAAGCATTAAATATTTTGAAATCAGATAAGTCTGTATTTCATTTCTGGCTGAGACATGAGGATAATACTCCCTGTTTCATAGGTTTGAGGTAGTAAAGTCAATGAGATATTTATCATCTTTTTCCAAATTAAAGGCACAAAGGACTATAAGATACATCCAGTTTTGGCTGGTGCCTGTGGCTCAGAGGAATAGGGCGCAGACCCCAATACCAGAGGTGGTGGGTTCAAACCCAGTCCTGGCCAAAAACTGCAAAGAAGAAAAAAAAAAGAAAAAAAAAAAAAAAGACACATCCAGTTTTACCAGGAAAAAAAGATTTTAGGGAAAAGAAGTTTCATGATACATGTACTGAAATTTAATAGAATGTATTTTTGGAAAGGGGAGACATGTTTAATGTTATTCTGTTTATGTTAGTACTTCTGTATTTGTAATCCAATTAGAAATCAGGTCTTTTTTCTAATCCTTGTGTTTGGTCTATCTACATTGGTTTTTCCTATTTTTCTTAGCTATGTAGACTCTAATTTTGAGCTAGGAGCTCATTCACTCAGATTAAAGATTGTATTTTTCATCCCCCTTACAGAGATAACAGTGGTGGTATGTGTGGAAGCATCTAGGAGGACTCTTAAAGGCAGCTGGTTTGTGTACTTTGCTACTTTTTCTCTTCTTCCTTCTCCTTCCTAGTGGGTGAAATGCAGCTACATGGCTCCTGGTGTAGAAAGAAAGAATAAACAGCTCTTGAATAAGACACATCTATTATATTCAGAGCCACGACTATCCCACTTACTGAGTGAGATCCACTTGACACATGGTGCTACATCTAATAATGATACCTTTCAATATGTTTGTTCTTTCCAAAGTTTGGTTGTTGACAAGGCAGAAATACCCCTCTGCAGCCCATTTACCACATTTCTTCTTCTTTTTTTTTTTTTTTTTTGGTAGAGACAGAGTCTCACTTTATCACCCTGGTAGAGTGCCATGGTGTCACACAGTTCACAGCAACCTCCAACTCCTGGGCTTAAGCGATTCTCTTGCCACAGCCTCCCAAGTAGCTGGGACTACAGGCCTACCACAATGCCTTGCTATTTTTTCTTTATTTTTAGAGACAGAGTCTTACGATGTTGCCCTGTGTAGGGTGCTGTGGCATTACAGCTCACAGCAACCTCAAACTCCTGGGCTTAAGCGATTCTCTTGCCTCAGCCTCCCAAGTAGCTGGGACTATAGGCGCCCACCACAATGCCCGGCTATTTTTTTTGTTTGTTTTTTTGTGGGGTTTTTTTTTGTTGTTGTTGTTATTGCAGTTTGGCCAGGACCAGGTTTGAACCTGCCACCCTCAGCATATGGGGCTGGCGCCCTACCAACTGAGCTGCCCCCACATTTCTTTATTAAGTCTATAGCAGTGAAGTTTGAACATTAGCAAACTTCTAGCTGCTTCTGAATTTTAAGTTATAGTAACAAAATAGTAAAATGAGAATAACTCCAACTCATCTTTAGAAGACTTCTCCCACTAGTCTGTCACCAATCAGCACTCCGCAGCCCCCTCCGTAATGTGGGTCTGTTTTCTGGTCCCATCCAGTCTCAGGTTGAAATGTGATCCCCCATGTAGGAGGTGGGGCCTGGTAGGAGGGGTTTGGGTCGTGGTGCCCTTCTCTGGGGAATGATGAGTTCTCACTCTTACTTCCTGTGAGAACTGCTCCGTGTGATTCGCGCATGCAGGCTCACTTTTAGCCTTCTGCCGTGAGTTTCGGGAGTACCCCAAAGCCCTCTCCAATAACGGATGCTGCCACCAACCTCCCTGCACAGCCTGCAGAACTCTGAGACAAATAAACCTCTTATTTATTTTATTTATTTATTTATTATGAGACAGAGTCTCACTCTGTCACCCTGGGTAGAGTGCTGTAGCATCACAGCTCACAGCAACCTCAAACTCTTAGTTTTGAGCAATCTTCTTGCCTCAGCCTGCCGGGTAGCTGGGGCTGCAGGTGCCCACCAGTACACCAGATAGTATTTCTATTGTTAGTAAAGATGGGGTCTCCCTCTTGTTCAGGCTGTCTTGAACTTCTGAGCTCAAGCAATCTGTCCACCTCAGCTTCCCAGACTACTAGGATGACAGACATGAGCCACCACGCCCAGCCAAACCTCTTCCTTAAATAAATCACCCAGCCCCAGGTATTGCTTTATAGCAACACAAAAATGGACTAAGCCAGGCTTATTGGAAAAAAAAATTTTTAAGCCAAAAAGAAAAAATCTTTTAAGCCAAAAAGAAAAAAATACTATACATAAAGAGCCTAGTAAAATTCCCAGCCTATAGCCAGACTTTGATGAGAAATAGAAAAGGATGATGCAAATAACTCAGCCAGGACTCCAGAAATTCTTCCCACCACAGCGAATGCTTGAACTCAGCTAAGAGTAGATATCCAGCCCTTGTAAGTCTTATATTTCTGACAAGAAAATAACACTTTACCTCCAGTTGTGGTAAGAGGAGTTTCACCATTATTATTGCTCTTATGTTGTTATGATTTCTTAAAAGCCTGGAGATGGCTTAATTCCAGTGCTTCTCACAAGCTGCTGTACAGACCCAAATTTATGCCTTGAAGTAGCCAGAAGGTGACTGAGCTTCTACAATATGGCGAGTCCAGCCAGTTTGTTTTCAAAACCAAAATATGGGTTCCCACTATCCTGACTGTATCATTCTCCCACTGTAGCAGAAACACAAAAGTGCCATCTAAGGCACTCCATGATATAGCCAGTGTGCATTGCAGGGGGCTAATACAATGACCCCCATATCAGATCCATCTCTACTTCAGATGCTCAGACACTGGGACACCTGTTAAGCCAGCCAGTTGTTTGAAAGCAACATACTTTTGCAATGAGGGAAAAAATGAGAATTAGATGGGAAATGTACTTCTCTGTGGCCTTACATAATATATACTATGTCCACCACCAGAAACCTTCTCTCACCTAAGAAAAAGAGGAAGGTCAACCCAAGCACTTGGTTTGATCATTTATTTAGCTAGGTAAATTTTCTCAGGCCCCATTTCCTGTTATTGTAAGTAATAAGCTGAGAGATAGGATGTGATATGGATCAAAAGAAATAATGCACAGTATCACTCTGAACATCCATCCACACAGTACTTCAGGTTGGAAGTAGAGGGGACAGGACTATTTTCCAAGAAAATACACTATCTTCTGTTTACTTTTTGGTAGTCACTATGCTCAGACCAAAGAAGAGAAAAATTCAAACTCCCCTCTTTGACAACAGTTTCTCAGTAAAGATTAATCAGTTATCCCACAGTACCTTCCATATTGCTGATCACAGTTGTGGATGCAATGTCTGTCTTCCGGAAGATTATACAGAAAGCCTATGAATGAAAGGATGGATGAATGGACACCCTGTGAAAAGCTGGCTTATTTTCTTGACCTCTTTTAGAATGACTTAAGTTGCTATAATTTTAGATTCCATCAGGAATACAAAACAATCTATCATCACTCTTTTCTTTTTTTTAGGTCAAACTGATACAGGATTTTCTGCCACAGAAACATGGATTTTCAGAGGCAGCAGAGTGAATAAGTGTACAAACATGATGGATTGTGCTACAGCCAGTGGAGCATGAGTGTTGAAAGTATTTTTTCCTGCAGTAAAGAGACAGCCACAAAAGCTATTGATATACTTCATCCCATGGAAAAGTGAGCTCTCTGCCTCCATCCTTCAAATCTTGGCAGGTTGGGTGATGGCTTCCCCCAAGCCCTAAGACATGGGCAGCTTCCACTTCCTCTCTAGGAGCCCTCCCTGGGACCCCTGAGCTGGCATAAGAAGTCCTGAGCCCAGCTGCCATTCTAGGCAGGCCACACGCTCCCTGTGTTCAGCAGTCTGGGTCAGTGCAGTCTTACAGTCCCCCTCACTCTATTAGATGTCTGTGGCTGCTCTACAGACTGCCACAAACTTGGTGAGCTAAAGCTTTACACGTTATTTTCTTATAGTTCTGGAGGCCAGTAGTCCAAATTAAGTTTCACTGGTCCAAACCAAGGTGTCATCTGGGCTTCACTCCCTTCAGGAGTTCTGAAAAAGAATCTGTTCCATCACCTTTTCCAATCAACTGCAATGCATTCCACACTGTCCTTGGCACACATCCTCTTCCCCCATCTCCAAAGCCAGCAATGTATCACCTTGCATCAGTCCTAACAAAGCCTTTCCTTCTCTGTAATCAACTCTCCCTCTCTCTGCCTCTTGTAAAGATACTTCTGATTACATTTAAGGCCCACCAGGATAATATAAAATTATCTCCCTATGTTTAACTTAGTCACACCTTCAAAGTCCCTTTTGCCATATTAGCTAACATTCACAGGTTTCAGAGATTAGGACCTGGATACCTTTGGGGACCAGAGCTGTCTAGGATTCTCCCGAGAAGCCCACCTGCAGTCTGAATCCATCACCCTGAGAGTCAATGCTCCATGGAAAAGAGCCACCCAAACAGACCCTGCCCCAATCCCAGACCCACCTGCAGTCTGAATACATCAGCCTGACAGTCAACGCCACATGGAAAAGAGCCACCCAAACGGACCCTGCCCCAATCCCAGACCCACCTGCTGTCTGAATGCATCAAACTGACAGTCAACGCCACATGGAAAAGAGCCACCCAAATGGACCCTTCCCCAATCCCAGACCTACCTGCAGTCTGAATCCATCACCTTGACAGTCAATGCCACATGGAAAAAAGCCACCCAAATAGACCCTGCCCCAATCCCAGACCCACGAAAGCATAAGACATAATAAAATGGTGGTTGTTTTAAGCCATTTCTAGCGTTTAAGGATAAAGTGTAACATAGCAAATGGGAACAAGTACTGATGGGTCAGTCTGGGTCAATATTCTTTACTCCCTGCACACAGGTTTATCTTGTGATAGAAGCACCTATCTTTGAAATGGCTGTTGAGGTCAATAAAGTATGGAGGATTAGTCCAGCTTGCCCCATCACCACTGCTTGAGACGAGGGAAGTGAACAAAGGGAATCAGGGCTCCTGTCCTGTTCATGGGGCTGGTTCTGAGCAGAGCATAGTACTCATGCACCTTCCCCCATTTCTCCTCTTGACTCTTTTTATCTGCTTTGATTCATCTTTTCTCTCAAAGTTGGAAGTAGAGATAAGCTTAAAGGGAAAGTAGGAATTGTAGGATCTGAGGGGAAACATTTCTGTTTCCTTTTTCGTTTCCATCTCTGCCCTCACAAGCAGGGACAAGTCTACCACGCACCTGTCTGAGAGCAGCTGCCACAGCTGTTCTTCCCACTCCCAGTCCCAGTGGATCCTTCTTCTGACCTGGAGAAGCCTGTCAGCGTGTTTTTAATATTGTAGGAGATGAGTTGTCCTAATAGCCTCTGCCCTTCCTCCCTTGTGGTGGGAATGAAACATGCTTTCTAATTTTCTTGTTTGGAAGACTGAAATCCTTGATGCTAATTCTTAAACATGCTGTGTGAATAAATACTCCAAAATAGTTCAAAGCAGTAAAGATTCCATTTAAAATTACCAAGGACTTTCCAGATGAACTGCTGAGTTTATTTACTGGAGCTTGACTCGGGACACTTTGTTCCTTGTAAGGCACGTCATTACTTCCTGGGCATAGATCACACATTGACTCAGAGACATCTGTGTCCCCAGGGATTCTGGAAGAAGAGACATCGGATGTCATCATAGCTGAAGGCAGGCCACCCTAGGACTCCTACTGTCCACTTACCCTAATTCCTTTTCCCCTTCGAAGTCACAGCTGGTAGAAATTAAAAGTAACCTCCTACCAGTATGAATTTCATTTCATTAGATAATTTCTGAAAACTCTCAAAAAAATGAGTATAATTTGATATTAAACCTGGTAGAAAGGTAAAGGTATTTTTTGAGGACAGACTAAAAACATAACTATTTGCTGAGTGAACCAGTGGACACCCCGTGTTCTGCAAGCCAGCCTTAAACATTGTCTTATGACAAATTTCTATCGTCATAAGTCCACCCACTCACTTTCAAAGTGAAAGGTTAGAGTCAGACACCCCAAATCCTTTAGAATATTGGCTGTTAGCCATCTTTTTTCCCTTCTCAAGTAAGGTTTATTGAGGTCAGAGGGATATTAAGGGTAAGGGCTGAGTTGATTTGCCCATTACCCATTTTAAACACAACTTAATTCTGTTTCTGGCACATCTGTTGAGCATGGCAGTCATGGCACTAAGTTGGAGGGTGTGGCATGGACTAGGTTAAAATAGCCAAGCATCCTGGTTTGTCTGGGGTTGAGCGGTTACCAGGTCACTGGACTTGAAGCTCTAAAACCAGGAAAGTTCTAGTTAAACCAGAAAGCACTGGCCATCACTCTCCCATTCTATTATTACTGGTAGAAAAAGGAAAACTGATAGTCAGTGTGGAATTACAACTGTGAGACATGTTTGCAAAAGAAGGGGAGAAAGACATCCTACTTTAATGATTAAGGAAGATTCTCCCACAAAAAGCACTTAAGTTGATATTAGACGAATCGGTAGAGGCTAGCTAATAAGGCAAGAGAAAAACATTCTAAGAAAACCCACAAACATGTGTGAAGGCCTTGATGCTAAAGCATGGTGCATGCAAGGAAATAGGACATGGCCTCTGTAACTTGTCTCCAGAAAAGAAGGGAGAAATTACCATAGGTCAGATTGTAAAGAGATCGGTACATAGTATTATGGATTCTAGGTTGTACCTAAAGGCGATGGGAGATCACTTTAAGAAAAAGAATAAAGTCCTCCTACCATCAGGGTTTGCCAAAGGCCTCTGCTGTCTGTTCCTTCTTGTGAGTATGTCAGCCCTACTTGATAACTGATTCTGAATGAAAACCCCTATCAGTGAAATGAACTATAGCTCTCTTTGGCATCAACATAGTTAAAAATGCATGGAAAGGAGACCATTTTAAATAATTAGTGATGGATAAGCATGAATTGCCCATACAGACTTGTATAGCTACTTGAGCACACCCTGGAACCCATCAAGCTCACCCCAGCCATGGAAGACACCTGAACTCTCACTGGGGTGCAGTGCATCATGGCCTCAGGCGCTCATCACTGCCCCCCAACCCAACCCCTGCCACATTTACTCTGTTCTCTGGAAGTCTGTATGACAGATGGTTTCTTTTGTCTTCATCTTTCCAAACGTGTCAATTTAATGAAAACCTGCATTTTCCTAGGTCACTCCTCCTCACAATGTGATCCCTAGACCACAGCACTGTCATCATATAAGAGCTCATCAGGAAAGCAAACTCTTGGGCCCCTCACAGACCTACTGAATTAGAATCTCTAGGGTGGGCTCCAGCAGCCTGTATTTTAGCAATTCCTCCAGGTGATTCTGGAGCACACTTGTGTTGAAGAAGCACTGTCCTAGGCTAAGTGGTGGCTTCCCGGCTACCTCCTCATCTCACAGACCATGAAAAGTGGAAACTACTCCAAATCTAGAATCCTCTCCACTTCCTCACTATTTACGAGCCTTTCCCTTATCTTGGTGGTAACCACTACCTTCCTGGCCTCACTGATGATTCCAGATCTGTTGGTTGCCTCTCAACTCACCTGCTTCCTATGTGGCCAAGAACCTACACACAAGCTTTTTACCAACAGCCCAAATTCCCTCTGTCCCTTGACCTTTCTCTCTGTCTTTCCCATTCCTGATTTCAAGTTAATGCAATCTTCATTTCTCTGCCATGTTCCCAGATTGCTGAGCTGTATGACAGACGATCATACATCCAGCATGTATCAGAGGTAGGCCCTGATATCATATATCATCATATCATCTCTTCCCCTCTTCCCCCTCCTGCCCTCTTTTCTCCCGACCCCTCTCCTCTTCTCTCTTTTCCTTCCTTTTCTTTCTTGGCAGGCTCCCCATTGAATTCTCCCCCACAGCTCTTTCATCCTCCTGAACCTAAACCATTCTGTCAAAGTCTGGATGAATCCTCCCCATGACCAGGAATGTCTAAGGGTCTTGCTCCCTCTGAAGTCTATATTCTTCCTCAGAATCACCTGGAAAGTTTGCTAAAGATGCAGGTTCCTAGTCCAAGCAGCAGAAATCTAATTCCTTCTCAAAACAGTCTTCTAACTATTTGAAGACAACACGTCCTCCCTAAGGCTTATTTTCACCAAGTTAAATGCAATCACTTCAGTCATTTTTCTGACTTGCTAGATGTCTTACTCTTTGTATGATCCTTGTCATACTCCACAGTAGTTTCTGGGTCTTCACTCTCCATTTTAAAAAGTTCTGGCCAAAATCATTGCAAAGTTTAACATAACAATGTGCCTTTGGCTTTCCCAGTACAAAGTATCACCATGGGCAAAGGGCCTTTTTTCTTTTCAGCTTCAAATCACACTTTGGAGATGTACTAATTTCTCAGTTAAATATAGCTACATAATGTGGCTGATCATCATAACTGCTTAGAGAACTTTAGAAAAACATACACGTTCAGGTGCCTCATGCTATTCCTTTAAAATTTTTAGAGGGTGAGATCCAGGAGGTTGGGACTTCTGAAGATCTCTAGGAAATTCTGTTAATCAGCCAGTTTTGGTGCACTGCTAATCTAGACTGTTGGGAAAACCTTCGCCATAAACTCTGGAAACTGCCTCTATCTCAAAAAATCCATTATCCATTCAAGGATGACAGAGGGAGAAAAAGTACTAAATGAGAGAGTGAGCTTTCTCTGATATAGAAACAGAAACTAAAAGCAGATAGTTTTCTTTTTCGTTTTATCTTTCCAGATTATACAGTTTTTCAAGCCCAGTTATATTTTTGTTGTATAACTTCAAATAGAATCAGGCAAAGAATAATTTATTAATATTAATACATTTTGTCTCACTTAAATAGCATCACAGAAAATCATCTTTCTTTTTTTTTTTTTTTTTGTTTAATAGAGACATAGTCTCACTTTGTTGCCCTTGGTAGAGTGCCATGGCATCACAGCTCACAGCAGCCTCCAACTCCTGGGCTTAGGTAATTCTCTTTGCCATTGAGGCTACTCGGAGCCTCCCAATAGCTGGGACTACAGGCACATGCCACAACGCCCAGATATTTTTTGTTGCAGTTTGACCAGGGCTGGGTTTGAACCCACCACCCTGGGTATATGGGGCTGTTGCCCTACCCAGTACACCGCAGGCACCGCCCAGAAAATCATCTTTAAACAAACTTTGAGGCCACAAAGTTTTTTGTTTGTGCTATGTCAGTATAGCACAACAAAAAAACTGCTTTGAAATTATTTTTTAAAAATCTATCCTTGGGATGGTTCATGGGAAATTAATTTTTGAAATCTATCCAAAGCATAGGCCCATTGGTCCCTGCTTTCCCCCACCAAATACAGCTACAAATCCCAGAAATAGAACAAAAGGCAACCAAAGGAGAAATCTGAAAGGCGATACGAAAGTTGCCTGGTTTGGGGTCCCAGGAACATCACAGGGGCAGCACGTCTCATGTTCTCCCACAGGTGACCCAGATCTTGCACTTCCCAGGACCATCATAGGGGCAGCATGTCTCATGTTCTCCCACAGGTGACCCAGATCCCACATTTCCCCATCCCAACTGAGCAACAGAAGACAGCTTAAGCAGCCCCATTGCTCCCCTAAAGTCAGTAGGAGTCCCTCCAACAACAGGAGGCAAGTCTGCACCATCCACTGTCAAGATCCCTGGATCCCAGAGCCCTGCCAACAATATCCAGGAGAGATGCTGTCCTACTCAGCAAGGCTTGAAACTCAATCACTGAAATACCAGAGCTGCCTTGCCACAAGTGGCTGGTCACAGAGCCTCCTTACCCACCAAGGCAGAAGTGGGGCAGGTTCACCCAGGGAAACCTCTGCGCCCCTCCAGCAATCTCAAAGAGGGACCAGTGAGAGCCTCTCTGGCACTGTGTAAACCAAGCAGCCAACACCACAAAGGCTCAGAAAATTATACCATAGTCCACCATATCAGGCAAGGTCCTGAGAACTAACCTCTCAGAGATGACTACCTACCAAAGTAAAATCCTGACAAGCCTAAGTCAGCTGTCCTAAAAGTGCCTCAACAATCCGTGACAAATTCTCATGAAACAAATAACAAATAGAAAAACTCAGCAAAGATGTGTGAGTTATTTTTGTTAAGCCGATGGCAATTATAGACCTGAAAAATAGAATGACAAAAATCTATCTACCCATGAAGAAATCCAAGAAAATATAAAACTAATTTGGGGGAACATTATTCATTTTGTAACATTAGCTCTGGGTGTTCAATAAAGCTGGTCGGATGGATAAAACCCATACATTGCAACTTACGTTTGTAATTCTAGGGCCTAGAAGTGTCCACCATTCCAACAAGTAGCACAAGTGAGGATATGAGAAATCTTGAAAAGGAAAATGGAATAATTTCAAAAAACACCAATAAACTAAAATTTATTCTACAGGTTTTTGTTTTTTTTTTCTTAATGATTCTGAACCTTGCCATGGTCATCATGTTTTAGGTTGCCTATCAAAACAGCTCAGGCTTACGCCCATGATTCTCCTACAGTGTGTCTGCTCTGGGCCATGTGTTCTTATGTTCAGAAAGTTTCCCAGGGGTACTGAGGCAGATAGTTTGTGGCTCACTTTGGGAGAACCAGACCTGAAAAACTATCTCTCTTTGATGTAAATGCTTGTCCCATCTTTGGCTCCTTAAATGAGGCTGCCCCTCTGATTCCCAAAAGCCAGATGCCCTGGTAACCCTCTCTGGAACCATGAAATAAGACATAGCAATCTCACATCCAGGGCAGTGACTCATACCCGTAATCCTAGCACTCTGGGAGGCCGAAGCAGGTGGATTGCTTGAGCTCAGGAATTCGAAACAAGAATACTGAACAAGAGTAATACCCCATCTCTATTGAAAAGAAAAAAAGAAGTTAAAACTAGCTGGACATGGTGGCACATGCTTGTAATCCCAGCTACTCAGGAGGCTGAGGCAAGAGGATTGCTCAAGCCCAAGAGTTTGAGGTTGCTGTGAACTATGACCCCATGGCACTCTAGGGTGAGAGTGTGAGACTATATCTCAAAAAAAGACTGTGTATCAAAAAAAAAAAAGACATAGCAATAGCAATCTCAAATTCTACAGTGTATGCTTTACCCTCTGTTTTCCTAAGAATTACCATCATCCATTTTTCTACCACTCCCATAAGGTGCGTCAGAACTGTATTAGAGGATGGTTTCCTGTTATGTGGACTTCTCTAAATCATTTCTCCAAAAATAGATGCTGATGTAGCAGAAGGCTGATAGAAATATGTAGGACCAGGTGATTGGGAAATCATATTTCACACCACATAAAAGAGTATTTACTATGGCTTTTCATTACTATCTCTCTCTGAATTGAATTATAAGCCCCACATTTTTAAATGTCAGGACTAAAATATTTATGACTAATGGCTCAAAGTGTTGGCAAACTATTAATTTGACAAAAGTAGTTGTTTGTTCATTTTATTCAGGGGAAAATGGAGTTCTTACACTAGGCTTTGATGTTGTCTTAAATGATTGTTTAGCTTTTTGGAAGCCCTTTGCCCTGAATCCATCTTTATCTCCTGGAAGGCACAGACTCAAAGAGTCCTCAATTAATACAACACATTTTCATTTCATCAGTTCTAGAAACAATGCCAAATACAGAAGTGCTGCAGTCCATTTCATGGACTCAAAATAGAGTCCTTCAGATATTTTCAGGTTCCCATTTCTCACTTTAAAAATTATTCTTTTCTTTAAAAATTAAAGGGGGGTTCCAAATGATAGGCACCTTTCTATGAGGCTACCTTGTCAGATAGAGAGACGCTCCTAAATAACATGTTCCCTGATTTGATAAAGGCTTGTTTTGTCTGGTAAATGAATTATGTAAACCTTATCCACCAGAAACTGTTTCAAGTCAATTAATTGTTGTAATTACTTAAGATTTCTTTTTAATGAATATGGCTCTCCAAGGATTCGATGATATCCTGTCATCTGTAGGACCTGATAAATGAAATGTGATTTGTGGCTCACTGCAAACTGAACCCTTGTACTTGAGCGACGTCTGCTTCCCGCGTGCTAGTTAAATGGAAGAAATGCCCTTGATGGAGGCAGGGACATTCATTATAAACAGTTCCCAGATAGCTTGAAAGTGAGGGGCTGAATTGGCTGCACTCACCCTTCTTGCTCTCCTTCTCTCCTCCCGTCCCTTTGGAAGGGAATTAACCAAACCTATGACCTCAGCGAGGCTGCACATCATGATCATTATCAGACTCACCATTCCAGCTCTCATCTCCATTAGGTTCAATAAATTGAGGTCTCAAACAGCTATTTGGGGATGATCTAAGAAGCTAATAAGAAATCAAAGGATTATTTTTCCAGCCTTTACTCACCCTCTACCCCTATCTATCTATCTTTCTATCTCTCTCTCTCTTTCCTTCCCTATTGTTACTTCTCTCATTTTTAAGGATTCATCTCCACATGAGTCAATAAAGTAGGGTTATATTTCTCTTTCAGGGACAACCCGATTTCTATGTGAATATTAAACCAGAAGATAGCTGTAGATAAGGGAAAATAAAATGGCACAACAAAATTCTGGAAACAGTTCCAATTTTCTGCAATGTAGGCATTATCTATTCTAGGAAACAAAACTCTATAATAAAGCACAATTTTAAAATATATCTATTATCTTTAGTGCTTTAATTTTTTTCCCAGAAAATCATTTAGCTTCACCCAGAAAAGCAATGTTTTTTTCTGATATTTCTACTTTGTAATGAGAGTAATCATAAAGAGGTTTCCAAACAAAATTTACCAAAAGTATTGCAATAAATGAACATTTACTCTTAGTAATAAAATTACTAAATGAACATTATTAAACTCACAAAATTCTTAAAAAAAAAAAACAGCATTGCTAAATCAACTCAAATTGAAAATAGTGATGATACCACAAGTAATGATGGATTTCAAAGAAATTTCAAAGAAATCCATCATTTCTGCTGAAACATGTCACTGAATTGTGTGTTGTTGTTAACAAAAAATATCTGTAATAAAACACATCAACCAGAATTGTGGAAAATAATCAGTTTAATATCCTAAACCTTCAAGCAATATTTTTTTTCCTCTTCTTTTTTTTTTTAATTAAATCATAGCTGTGTACATTAATATGATCATGGGGCATCATATACTAGCTTTATATACCCTTTGACACATTTTTATCACACTAGTCAACACAGCCTTCCTGGCATTCTCCCAGTTATTGTGCAACCTTGCCTGGTTCCTGATCTAAGTGGAAATGATTTCAATTTAACTCCATTCAATACAATATTGGCTGTGGGTTTGCTGTAGATGGCCTCTATCAGTTTAAGAAATGTCCCTTCTATACCAATTTTCTTAAGTGTTCTGATCATGAA